>CAIGRL010167635.1:0-17603 GCA_903798325.1 Fraxinus xanthoxyloides | reverse complement strand
GGGGCGGGGCGGGGCGGGGCGGGGAGGAGGTACCTCGCCCCAAAGTGCCCCGAACCCGTCCAGTAAAGAATAAAAAAAAAATAATTAATTACAAATTAAAAGAAAAATAGTTAACAAGAATTTTTTTTAAAAAAAAATAATAAATAGGACAGAAAATGGGGCAAGTTCGCTCCCCGAACCCGCCTCGCCCCGCCCCTTCTAAGGCGAGGCGTGGCGAAAACCCGCTCCATTGTCATATCTAGCAGGACGGGACGGGGAGGGGACGGGCAAGTCATCTGCCCCTTTTATTTTTTATTTTTATTTTTTTCATGTCTTTAATTAGTAGATATTATTAATTTTTTTTACTAATTTGTTAAAAATAACTTATGTTCATTTAAAAAAATAGATGATAAATGTATTATTTTTGTTCGATAAAAAATTTAAATTTGAAATTAACTTTAAATAGAGTGGGTAGCGGGACGATGACTATATTTCTCGTACCTGCCTCGTACCCATTTAGGAGTAATGACCCTCGCCCCCGTCCCATTCAGGGCGTGGCTTCACGGATTTCGGGTTGAACGGATTTTTTCTTGCCGTCCCTAATTTGCCCTTTCTTTGGGTGTTTTTCAATGTTGTTTGTAAATAATTACAAGTATCAACATATAATTTTTCAAAAACCTTATTATGTTGGCAAGTGTAAAAGTATATTTTATTTGGAACATATGACTTTTCCTTACAACTAAAAATAATTGCTTATTTTAATATTGGAGTAGAGATTAATTTCAGAATAAACTACTTGCTTATTTTCAACTTTATCTAACAAAAAAAATATTTTAATACTTACTTATTTACTTTCCAATTCTGCTTGCTTTATCAAAAACATATATTTTCGAGCAAATAGATATTTTCATGTTCTATATTAGATATAAGATCATTTTAATTTCAAGTCCAATTATATTTCAAGTTCGAGGAAATTCTAAAAAAATATATAATTCCACCTTCGTAATTCTAGTGATGTTGGATATTGTCTCCATTTTCTGTCATTTTTTTTATAATAGTTTAATTTTATAATTAGTGTGGGACATTTTTTCTATATGATTTTTTGTCACGCACGAAAAGGGTCTATCTTGTGCTAAGGCTCATAATTGATTTTGTTTTTTCTTGCTTTTAATTAATCAAATCTGTATATAAGCAGAAAAAGTAGTGTCCACACTATATTTAATCAAATAATAATTTAAAACATTTATAAAGGGAAAGTCCGTTGATTACACAAGATTTTAATGATTTTATCATATTGAAGTTACATACTCGACATTGATTCGTAGGGACCATGGTCCATGGGTCCTTGATAAATTCTTGTTTCTAAACTCTCAATGGAGCCGCAACTCGATTTACAGATACACAAGACGATTTGAAAGGAACTATAGTTGATCTAATACCTATTTAGCACAATGTGTTTAAACGGGGTGCGATTTTACAAGAATTATATTTGTGAAAATAGATTGATAGAGCTTTTCGACAGTGTATGATTCGTCACGTTACAACTTCTTCGAAAAATCAATGATTTTTAGGATATACTAAATTTTTTCACGCCGTTTTATTCGTAACATCTTCATAACTCAAAGAACGTGTATGATTTCAAATGATAGAGCTTTCGGACAATGAATGATTCATCACGTTATTATAATTTCAAAAAATCGATGGTGTTTGGCTATGCTCGATTTTATATGAAAATTTGAGATAGTAATTTTTTAAACATGTATTATTGAATACTAATCAATTTCTAGAAAGTAATAATAAGTTTTATGAATGATTTATTTCCCTTTTTTTTACGTACATAATGGAAAATCTAACCTTTTCAACTTAATAAATAATTTTAAATAAATCATGAAGATTTTATTTTGTAATAAAATTGAGTTTATAAATAATTTTCTTGATATTTTAAATTTAAGATTTATTCAAATATGAAACCAAACGATATGTGAAATTTTAAAATTGATAAATAAAAGAGGAAAGCTCGTGTAAAAAAAATTACAATGATACTTCCACACATTACGACGATATAAGAGATATTTCTATTTTCTCATGGATAATATTTTGAACTATCACAGCTTATCTTTCAATTCATTCATAATGGTCGAATGAAATGTGAATAATCCGTCTTACCGAAAGCACCTTTACTATTTCTTAATTGCAACACTTTGGTTTAATTGGGACTTCTTTTTTCGACATATTTGTGGTCCTAGAGGTCAGTAATGAATTACTATTTCTATATATTTTTTTTAAATCTGACAATTAACACTTTTTTTGTTGTATTCTCTTGTATCATACTCAAGGCTGGCGAGTACTCTCCTAAAATTATATGTTAAAAAGATAATATAATATAAATGTGGAAGTATGTAGAAGCCAAAAAGTGCACATTTTCTATTATGTACAGACTAGAAAGTGGACGTTTTTTAATTTTTGTGTCTTTCTATTTATATATTTTCTTTTTGATGTGAACCATACACTTCATGCTAGATGAGGCAATCTTTTGGATGTAGGACCCAATGACCTGTCCCATTAGTATTTTACGGTATATACCTCGATGTACATTTATTTTGACAGCCCTCTCACTTGGGGTGGTGGGGTCTGTGATTTTTAAAATTGTGGGTCTCACCCCCTATGTGAGGGGATTGTCAAAAATGATGTATACCAAGACTGTATATCTAGCATATTTCATATATATGAACAAAAATCACTTAACTAGACATCAAATTTCTGCATGAGCTAATCAAGGGGAAAAATGTTGTCGTGCTAGTTGATTAGGGCATTAAAATCACGATCTAAGACAAGAGTGTACTGTGTGTACGATAATGATAATATACCAATTCAGAAGTAGATAGACGAAAGATTAAGGGAAGATTTTCGAAAACTAACAAGCAAGCAATGTGCACCCCTCACATGGTAATAAGCAACATATTTCTCGAGTTTTAAGGCCTTAACACAAGCTTTTTGGCATATGCAGATTAATGTATAGTAACCTCCAATACCATCTTACATATCTATAAATTGTGACACAAACAGCTAATCATATGCACAGGCTGTTGAAAGGAGCAAAAGCTATGATTATTGACAACAGTACTAATTGGAGTTGTCTGGTAAGAGCAAAATTTTACAGGGATTTGTAAACCTGAGTCCAAGTTTCATTCAAGAATGAGTAAAATTGAATTTTTTTTTTCACCAAAATGAATTACTAATCGTCTACAAATGAATGACGTAAGGAGTAGTAGTTTGATTATCGAGATAAATCTCTCTTTATTCATGGCTCGAATTCACAACTTTTGCCTTGACACAATCGTATTCCAACCTATCGAAGATATTTTGTCTAATTATAAATTTATATGCAAACCAAATACAGCCAAATCCGCTTCCACAATCTGCTGGATGAGGGTTCTCCTGAGACTCATCTAAGAAGTTATCAAATGATTAAAACATAGAATTCTGACTTATCATCCACGTGGCATATGTTGATTGGTCACTTGTCACTGGGCGGCGCACCAAATGGACAGCACTGGTTAGATTATGGGGATAGAAATTACTTAATGGAAATGGCATTGACAAAATCAGAACCTAGTATTGTCAAGGATTAAAAAGGTAAATTGCACCATTTCTCCCCAACTTATTGCTCCTTGATCAAGTTCATCCCGACCTTTAAAAGAGAATGAGCCATTCCACAGCTTTTTATTAAAACTACAAAATTAATCTTAATGAGTAATAACAAAAACCATCTAATTCGTCATTAAAACAACATATCCGATTTTAAATTGTTTGACACGATGATTTAATAAAACTTTGAACTCTCTCTCATTGAATACTGGTTTACCGAAAGGTCGATGATCAACTTGTTACTCCAACGATAAATTGAAGAATGATTAAAATACAAGTTAAATTTTTAAATAAAGTGATTAAAAGCAAGTAGTGGGAAAACCTTAGGGCACACTATAACGGTGGAGGGTTGGCGTGAAAATGTGGTGCCACGCCGTCCAAACCAAACATTTGATCCAATCTGCGGCCACCTCCCACGCGCAATAAATAACAATATGAATGTATCTCCCTTTCATCTCTCTTGTTTTTCTGCATTATATAAAATGAAAATGGAAGCTGAATTATCCTAATGTTGTGTCTCATTCAAAGTTCTGTACATTCCTGCTTCTGCTTATCATATAAATATAACCATCCAACACCATATTAACCAACTTCTCACAATCCCAACATATCTCTCTCTCTCTCTAGCAAGAGCAATTCAAGAACACAACAAGGTTGAACTTTCTGGTTAGTATTTTCTTATGTTCCTTTTTCTTGTTTGTGTATCTATTAATATATATTAATATTACATACCCCACACACACTGAATCTGTTTGAGCTCCTTTTTTTAATTTTGTAATAGTAATTTTTTTAAGAATGTGTGGTTAAAATGTACGAAATTTTTTTGAATTTACATGTAAAATTATTTTATTGATAGAACGTGGGGACGGAAATGAATTTGAGGAAAAATAAGTCTTAGATAATGGAACTCAAACTGGGGCTTTCAGCTGCTAGCTGCAGCAGCAAAGTTATAGGTGTAAGGTGTACCCGTGATTGTTCGATTTTCTTTCGGAGTAGACAAATATCTTGTATTCAAGACTCGACACCATTATTATGAGAAAATGAAAAATTTGAAGACACAATTTCAATTAATGAATTTGTCACATATCTAACAATCTAAACTTTTAGATGAATTAATTCATCAGCCTAAAACTGCATGTTTTATAGTTGCCAATATACATACACGCTGCTCGCTTGGAGTTTTCGACCATATGGGAGTGTGAAAGAGAGTCTATAAGCATTTATTTAGTACACAAGAGAAGAGAACAAGTTATGTTGTATGACATTTTGTAATATCTACACGAGGCGTGGAGTGGAATGCACTCAAAAGAAAAATAAAACATGACTAATGTCTACAAAGGTCAAATTTATACAGCCACTTTTGTGTTCAATATACTTTGTCTAATTACAACATGCAAACAAGGGGATTGGCCATTGGCCTATGTTTCAAGAATCATTGTATTGGAGTGGACACTCACCTTCTGTCTGCCATTTTTCCTTAAATAACACAACTAAATTTTAGACAAAGGACCCCCATCATACCATGTTTTGTGCTCACGAATGGATAGGAATGAAATCATCACAAATTCACAAGACGTCTCTTGCGTGTATTTTACTATTTTGCTGAGCTTTTTTTTTTCACTTCATCAATGGCAGTGTCTTCCAAAGGTAGCTTTTTTATGGTACAATAATCAAAAAGATTGAAAATATCTTCAGGGGTGTTCATGTTTGACGGTATTTAGAAATTAGAATAAATAAATATTTTGTTTATTGCAATGTCTACTACTATATCTATATAATAACATAAAAAACATACACTTCAGGGTTTAGACCTATATCTCCCTTCCTCAAGACCTATATTCTTAACTTTTCGAGGTCGAGTATTGAGGAGGACAAATAAATTGATATTTTATTCATTGTATTGTCCAGCGCCGATGAGATCTCTTTAACATATATAATCTGCATTCTTTTCCAGGGAAATATCAAGAATGGAAATGGAGTCATGTATCCCTCCGGGTTTTCGGTTTCACCCTACAGAGGAAGAGCTAGTGGGTTATTACCTCAAGAGAAAGATTAGTTCCCAGAAAATTGATCTTGATGTCATAATTGACATTGATCTCTACAGAATGGAGCCCTGGGACATCCAAGGTACATATTGATTTGCATGACAGCACAAATTAAAAAGGATATGTGATGGTGTTAGGAAATCAAAGTAAATTCTGATCTAGTATTAACTGCTAATCTAATTCTCAGTAATAGAGTGAGATTTGAGCAAATGATCCTTCTTGTTCAAGCTGGACACTTTGAGCAAAAGTCATGATCTCTGATCTGGGGAAGAATCCACTGTTTTTTTGGGGTCAAATGCTCTTTATTAATCTATGTGGAAATTTGGGTTTAATTTTTGCTAATATTCAGAATTTCTATAGGGTTTTCCTTTGTTAGTTTTATTTTAAGATTCTGATCTCGGTGTTACCTCATTGGGACTGTTGGTATAAACTTACTTTCAAGTACAATCCAACTTGCAATGTCCTAACTATTTACGAACAATATTTTCTGCTGATCAGGAGTAGTGTCATTTGTCTTGTTACAGGCAGTTGCAAGTTGGGATATGAAGCGAAAAACGAGTGGTATTTTTTCAGTCACAAGGACAGGAAATATCCAACTGGAACTCGAACTAACAGAGCCACTGCTGCTGGTTTTTGGAAGGCAACTGGAAGAGACAAAGCTGTGGTTTCGAAGGACAGAATTATAGGAATGAGGAAAACTTTAGTATTTTACAAAGGACGTGCACCATATGGAAGAAGAACTGACTGGATCATGCATGAATATAGGCTCCAGTATTCTGAAAATGGACCCCCTCAGGTAATTAGTTTAGCTCAATATGAACTTATAATTGCAGGAACTAGGTTTATGAGAAGGAGCTTTTGTTTCAACCATCCTGCCTAAAATCCATGATGTTAAAGAAGTGATACGCATATTTATTTAATTTTAGTTTTTAATATGTCTTTTCACTTGCATATCGGATTTTAATTTTTTATAAAATATCTCACGTGTGCACAATTTTAAATAATGGGTGGCATTTGATGTTAGACATTTGATGTAAAAATGATCTTTATCGGCCTAGCACAAGAGAGCACGTTGAAGACAAATTAATAGTCTCTTGTCTATCTATGAGCTTAGGTTTTAGATAAAGTGATTACGTAGAATCAAAACAGTCAAACGTCTACACATATATAAAATTTTAGTACGTGTCAAAACAATATAAAATAAAAATATGTATGTTTTTAATAATTTAAACTTTCAAACCCAACTACACTTCACTTGTTCCAAATATAAGGTATCCCTTCAATAAGGGTGGCCAGTTTTTGGAAGAACTTTAATTATATGTAATGATTTGAAAGGTGTCTACCATTCTTTTGTTAAAGCACTTTCTAGTTTCTACGGTTGGAATTGCTCATTGGATAGACAACCCATGTTGCCCTTCAATGTATTCGTTACCCGATCAATATGTTTTTCTCCCTAGCATAATTTTTGGAAGTGGTAGTAAGCCTAAATTTATTGGAAACAAGGCTCATCTTTTGTTTGGATTAGATAAAAATTAGATTTTAGTATATTTTGATAAAGATTGATAGAATGTGTAGTTGAAAAGTTGTCGATTCCATAAAATGTATATTTAAAATTAATTATTGAATTTAATTTATATTTTAATAAGTTTTTTTAGCTGAACCAAACAAGGACTAAGCCGTTGTTTTTCCGTGTGTTGCAGGAAGAAGGATGGGTCGTATGTCGTGCATTCAAGAAACCGAGTCCGAGTCAAAACCAAGGTTTCGAAGCCAGGAATAATCCTTACTATGACAGCAGTTATATGCCTCCATCATATCCAAGTACACCAAATACAAAGCAAACATTTGATCCAATTAATCAAGGAACAAACTTTCAACCCTCACCATTTGCTGCAGATCAGCAGCTAATAGCCAACCATAATCGTTTCGAGCATCGGCTAGTCGAGCTTCCAAAACTCAATAGCCCATCGATATCTGCGACGAAAGAAAGTTTTGAAAATAATGCTATAGCCTGCAATGACGATACGGGAGATGAGATGAGAAAATATGACAATCAATACAGTGATTGGAAGAAGTTTGATAAGTTACTTGCATCAAAAGTCATTGATGATGATGAACCTCCATCATTTGCATATCGACAAGTCCAGCTTCCAGAACTCGACTGCCCCTCGACCGAAGAAAGTTCCGTGCATAATACTATAGCCTGCAGTGAAGAGGCAGGAGATAAGAAGAGAAATTATGATAATCAGTATAGCGATTGGAAGAACTTCGATAAATTATTTGCATCACAAGTCAGTGATGAACCCTCATCGTATGCATACACAAACTTGCAGACATTAGTCCCCCAAAATGATGAGCTCGAATGGTTTCCCGACATATAGTGTTTGACGAAATTCTTGGCCGGGATTCTAGAATAGTCGGCTCTACTCAATAAAGGATGACTGGGAAAGATCGAATTAATTTCGTAATTTGATAGATTCATTCAATGACCATTCTCGACTTCCATCAAGAGGCATGCTTTTTCCTAAGATCATAGTACTGCCATAAGTTGAGGTGGATTGGATTGTTAATTTACTTAATTTTTCTGTTTCTGTTATTGAAAAACTGTGAATTTCGTCAATATTATTGTAAACTTTGATTGAAGTAGATGAATTTATTCTCTTGTAGGTTAATTAAATATTGAATCAGTCTACTACTCAAGAAAAATGTACAGAAAATACACTTACACGTTTTTATTCGAAAAGAAAAAAGACAAATTGGCGAATGGGGTGTTGCCACGTCATCACATTTTTCTCTTTTCTTGGGCCAAGAATCATGTACAGCTTTTTTCTTAAACATCTCTATCAATACACCTTTACAAGTGTTATAAAAAGTTGAATTTTATTGACCTATAGAAAATCGGGTACAGGGTAAAGGTTATGTTGGGGATTCGGAAAATGTGGTTTTTGAGTAATAGTGAAAACTATGGGTAGTTGTCCTACATAGCATACATCGTCAGTTTGTTATTTGATATATTAATGTGGTATTTTCTTTTATTTTTACAAATTATATTTAATATGAATAACATTATTCTTTCTTATTGGGTTAAGAGGCGAGCTCAAGAGGGAAGATAAGGTGTGTGTTATGGTTGGAGGGGCATACGGCTAAAGTTGTGGGCCGAGGGGGGAGAGGCGGAAGGAGCCGATCTCGGCGGTAGCCTTCGACGTGAAAGCTCAAATTGAACACATATATCGGGGTAGGTGTCAGGTTTATTGGAGTTGGGGTGGTGGTGACGAATTGCAAGGGCGGTGTGGTGGCAACGATGACGATTCCAGGCTCTTTCTCAGTGCATTGACGCAGAAGGAATGGCATTAGGGGAAGGATTATTGTTTGTTCGCAGAATAAGTTGCGGTTGTTGATTACTGATTGTGATTTTCTTAATACATTCCGATAGTTAGTGGCGAATTTTTAGTTCGGGCCAAATGGAGTACTTCTTTGTTTATATGTGTTCTATAAATAAGCTCGATCATGACTTTATTCTTCGAGAGGGGAATAAGGTGGCCATAAGATGAACGAACTTCTTTTGATTTTTCCATGCATTTCATTTTTTTTAAAAGAATGTATTCCATGTTTTCTTACGCCTTTTATTTTGGACACCACTTTTGTCCCGGCATATGAGGGGCCCAAGACGTAAATCTTAATAAAGTATAATAAATAATAGGGTAATTAGCACGCAATGTCTTTATCCTTATTTTTTATATATTTTCACCATTATTTTCACATTTTATTATGCAAAAGATTATATTCATTCATTTTCTCAATTAAAAATTATGAAATGACGAATATACCTTTCTATTTAAATAAAATGAAGAAAATGAAAGAAGTAATTGCAATAATAGTCTCATTTTTTTTAAAAAAAAGTGCAAATAAGTCTCAAATAAATTATTAAAAGAATAATTAGTACACGATGTCCCTATATTTCACTATTATTGTGAAAAACGTTAAAGCCTTTTTATTTTTTGGCATTTTCACCCTTAATTACACATTTGATTTCTCAAATCATCATTTCTATCCATTTTCATTTAATTTTTCAATAAAAAGTTGTGACATGATGAATATACACTCTCAATTAATAAATAAAAAATCTAAAGAATTAATTCTAATCATAATCCCAAATTTGTTTAAAAAGTACAAACAAGTCCCAAATAAATTAATAAAAAATAAAAAATTAATTTTTTTTATAAAAAAAATTGTAAACGAGTCCCAATTAAATTGTTAAAAAATTAAAAATTAAAAAAAATTAATATTCTTTAACTTTATTTTTTTATTTAAATAAGAAGGTATATTTTTCATTTCACATCTCTTTATTTATAAATTGGATAAAAATGATGGTTCGTGTAATAAAAGGTGTAACTAAGAGTGAAAATACAAAAATAAAATAAAACGTATGGACGTGTTTCATAATAATAGTGAAATGTAGGAACATTTTGTGTCAATTGCCTTTTTAATAATTTATTCGAGACTCATTTACGCTTTTTCAGAAGAAAAAAATTGGGATTATGGATGTAATTAGTTTTTTATTTTATTTAAATAAAAGTGTATATTCGTCATTCACAACTTTTAATGTGAAAATAGATGAAAATGATATTTTACGTAATGAAATGTGAAAATAAGGGTGAAATGTCAAAAAATGAAAGGTAGTGACATTTTCCATAATAGTAATGAAAGGTATATATATTTTCAATTCATTAGATCTTATAATTGCAAAATGCAATTCTTTAAAAGAACCATTCTTTTATTCTTCAGTCAAGATTCTTGAATTTTGAGAGTCTAATCCTCCATCACTAAGGCCCTTTTATGTTATTGAAATCTTCACTCATCAAAATGACTAAATATACAAATATAAAACCAGATGTATAATAATTCGTAATGAGAAAGGTGAACACAACTTTAAATTCCACCCTTTATAGTTTAGACTTTCTAGAAATTTACAAAATAAAGACTGCAAATATGCATATGTATGTATTGTAATTTAGTCCATCTTCTTTTAATAAGTTTCAAAACATTTTATTGACCCCTCTGAAATCAAAAATTAGAAATTAAGCTCATCGACCAATTTCTTTGAAATCAAGTTTTTTCTTCTTCTTTTTCTTCCTCTTTTTTAAAAACAAATTAAGAAAAAATAGTGTTGATGAGAAGAAAACATTACTCATATCTCTTGATAATGTGGATGAAAAGAAATTGTAACATTTTCTACTTATTTCTTGTCGAGTCCATGTAGTCATGGATACATGCAACATAAAAAGCACACAGTGAAAAGAAATGTCTGAAAGAAAATAAAAGAGGATGAAGTTTACTTGTGATGTATTTGTTAAAACTCATAATTCTTCATTTTTATTTTTATTTTAAAATTAGGTATATAATTGTAAATTTATTGTAGTGTATTTATTAAAACCATGTTTTAATTGTGGTGTGAATAATGTGGTGTACTTGATAAATTTTGTGGTGGTAATATAATTACCCAAATAATAAATATAGTTTGAGGTTTAGTTTATTATGATTTCGTTAATATCATGGTCTGACTTTTACTATATATTAATAAAATTAATATTTTTAAGAGTATTATTTCATTTTAGCTAAACGAAAAAAAAAAAAAACATTTTAAAAATTACAAATTTTATATAGTAAAATATTCAGTTCCATTTCTTTAGGGAAAATTACATAAATAGAGAGCAAATATGGGGTGAATTGAAAATGTAGATTTTTGTTAACTTTTGCAAAATACAACTCCAAAGGGCGCTTAAAAAAATCGACAACTACAATTTTTGTAACTTTATAACGTGTATGTCATTTTTTGGCAAACTCTATATCCCGTTATATTGTATGTAAATTTTTAAAAATTGTGACATACATTATGTTAAATCATGTTATAGATCTTAGGAGTGAACATGGTTCAATTTGGACAGCGTGTCATATTTTCAACTCAAACTATTTCACGCGGTTTGGAATTTTTCCAAATCAAACCATAATTTGCGATTTTGTTCGATTTTAATCTACGGTTTACCTATCGACATTATAATAATATATTTAAAACAAGTTAACATATACGTGTAAACGATAACTAATAATGTTAAAAGTTACATTACTTTCATTTTTGTCTTGAATTCAAAACACAAATAAAAACACAAAAAGATAATGACAAGTTAGCATTTAACAACATGCCATTAACCTTTACAAGAGTATAAAAGTTACGTTCTAACCTCTCATTTGACAATAATTGGATCAATATCTCTTATTGTAACACATGACTCGGCCTCTGCATAATATGTAAATATCAAAATATTCATTAGTCCTTATTAATGATATTGATAGGCAACTAAAAAATAATATATCTAGAAATATCAAAAATTGATTATAGAAATAAATGTCAACTTCTATAGCTTTCTTCGAATCATCTAATGCCTCATCTAAATATTGACGAAACACTATAGGCTCCTTGCTGTTATGCGACCAATTTTTTGTGCATATTAAGGTCTGGACCATCTTTGAACCCAATGAACTCCTACTGGAATCAAGAATCTAACCACTCATTGAAAATGCCAACTCCGAAGCAACCATGGATATTTCAATTGCTAATACATTTTTGGCAATTTGGCAGATAATTTTGTACTTGTGCCCATTCAATTTCCACCAAAGGAATATGTTAAAATTGGAATCAGTCGAATCTTCACAACGGTGAGACAAATAATCAACCAAATCATCTTTCTCAGATTGCATATTTTGCATAAGCCTAGCTTTAAAAATAGAATGAATAGGTTTGGGAAGACCTAAAATAGGTCGTGAATGACCTGAGCTATTACTTTTGGTGGTCTCTTTTGATGAAGCCGACGATGGAGTGACTGGAGTCACCATTTCTTGATAGAATGCATATAACTTATAGAGTCTCTTCAACTCTTTTTAACTACAGTTTTGCAATTCAACATCGTAAATAAGTTCAAACCTAACTTTAAGAAGTTCCAACTTGCATCTTGGGTCAAGAACTGTTGCAATGAACAATAACTCATTAAAATTTTCAAATAATAAAGGGGGTTTAAACATTTACTCTTACTCTCTTAGTACATGTCGATAACTGCAAACTATTATGAATAAGTGATGTTCTGTGACTTAAATAGATGAACACGTGATATTACCATATTCTTTTGCCTATAACAAAATCTTATTCATCCTCTTATATTCAGTACATGGAGGACAAAAACCCTATCAAAGAGAGGCACATAAAAATGTGAGATCAACGAATAAACAATCTCTTGATGAACCTGGCCGGTACGCATTTTAAAATTCTTACTTTCCCATAAAAATGCTTGGGTTTATTGTCAATTTTCAAATAAGCTAAACTTTTGCCCAACTTTTCAATACTTTATTTTAGATATGTCAAAAGAAAAAAGAAACAGTACATTACAAGTGGGATCTTGTAATAATCAAAAGTTCAAATTTTAAGAAAAAGATTGAGACTTCCTACCTTTACTTGAAAATCAGAAAATTTGTTCCAAACAATGCACACTCCACTATTCTGCAAGAGAAACAGTATATATTATTAGATTGCGTTTCCATCATAGTATAGATAACATTAAAGTTAACTAAAAAAAAAAAAAATCAAAGTACAAATAATAAATCACAGTATCAAACGCCATTGTGCTTAAACAAATTTTTCGAGCTTAAAACAATTTTTTCTAGTTTATTGATTTGATATTAATCACCCGAATTCATTAGAAAGCCTTATCAATAATTTTTAATCTTCAAAGGAGTGCGATTTCATATAGTTACAAAATGGTTTGTTTTATTTTATTCGAGTGAAATTTGAAAGAGAAAAGAAGGAAAAAAGAGTAAAAAAGTAAAGAAAATAAAGTGAAGAAAATGTGAAATATTTACCTACTATAATATAAATGGACCATAAGTGAATACGGTATGTTTTTAAGAGATGCAATTGAAATTTTTGGATTTAGATTCTTGGAGAATTGCCGATAGACAGATACGGCCGACGAAGGGAGAGTTCTGTACATTAGAATATGTTGTACATATATGTTTAATAAACACTCTACTTGTTGGGCCTATTTTTGTATTTAATCTTGTATTTTGTATGCATATTAAATTCTAAAAACTTTAGTTACATTTGTACTTTAATAAAAATTATTTTTAATTAAAAAAAAGTTCTGTTCGATTCGATTTTTTGCGGTTTTAGAAAATCAAAACCTAAACCAAACCATTTGAAATGGTTTGATTTGGTTTGAGAAAAAAAATCGCAGGTCTACGTGGACCCGAACCACGGTTTCAAATCAACGGGTTCGGTTCAGTTTGCAATTTTGCCAGGTTTTTTGTGAAACCCTAATAGATCTTGTTTGTCTGTAATTTTTCATAACTAAATACAAAGGAAATCCAACATCTCCTCCGTCTCCATCTACCACTATTCACCACCAATATTGGAACAACCCACACAACAATTTCATCAATTTTAATATCACATCAAGTAAAAGAAATTATTTTTTTAGATTATACTTTATTTCAACAATAACAAGGAAATCAATGAAAATCACACATGCATATACAAGTACAAGCAGTGGCGGACCTAACACAAAAGTTCAATCTGGGTGGACATTGACTATTGACTGTCGACAATCAACGATCATAAGAGCGATGTCGTTTATTAATATTTAATTAAATAATATTAAAAATTATTCAATATATATGTAAACGTACTCAATTTTTGCAAAAATTTCTCTCTATGTAAACCACCAAATTGTCATTCAATCGGTTTCAAAATGGAAATATTTGCTGATTAGTGTACCACATAAACTGAAAAATGAATTGATTTCTCTTAATGAGTTATTGGTGCATGGATTGGTATTAAAAATGTAGAACTTTAGCGCATGAGTCTTCTAGAATGATGTATTGAGATCGGAAGCTTTTGAGCTCCCAATTATTCGTGTATGTCCACTTCTAGAATGGATTTACATTACATGACTAGTTGGATTGAATTGGAAAACAAGTTTCGAACAAAAAATACAATTGACAAACGCGTGCAATTATGATCGATATAGAAAGAGAACATTGGAGACAATTGTTAACAAAGATAATCGTTATTGTGAAAAGACTCGCCAAAAACACATTGGTATTTCGAGGAGATGATGAGAGGCTTCGTGTTGAGAACAATGACCTATTTTTTGCAAATGGTAGAAATGGTTACCAAGTTTGATATCCAATAAAGCAGGAGCACATTCGGCGTACTAAACCATGCGAGATTCAGTATACATATCTCAATAAAACAATTCAGAATAAATTAATACAGTTGTTAGCCGATGAGGTGAGAAGTTCAATAATCAAGAGAGGTAAACATTCAAACTATTTCTCAGTTACAATTAATTTTACTCCATATGCAAGTCACGAGGAACAAATGCATCTAGTAATACGATGTGTAGATGATTCAACAAACTTACAGATGGTAGAAGAATATTGAGTTGAATTTTTTAAGGTGGATGACACATCAAGACTTAGACTTGCAATTGAGCTTCAAAAAGTTTTAATCAACCTTGATCATAATATTGAAGGTATTAGATGGCAAATATATGACAACAGATCCAACATGAGTTGGAGGCACAAAGGTGTACAAAGAAGATTACTAAAATGAATTCAGAGTTTCTATACGTCATGTGGAGCTCATAGTCTTAATCTGATATTTTGTGATATTATGAATTGTTGTCCTAAAGTTGTATCATTATTTGGAGTCATACAAAGAATCTACACATTATTTTCCTCTTCTATCAAGTGATGAAGATTTTTCAAAGATAATGTACAAGGTTTGACAGTGAAGTCATTGTCACAAACACTTTGAGAAAGTCATGTTGAAAGTGTGAAACCTATAATTGAGCAAATTACATAAATAAGAGACGTTTAATTTGACTTGGCAGAAATTAACAAAGATCCTAAAACAAAGAGTAAACTCGAGTCTTTAGCAACATATGACCTTCAGAACTTTGAGTTTGCTTGGCATGCTATTCTGGTAAAGGTTGTTGCATGCAATCAATAGTTTTAGTAAATTTCTTCAAATTGAAAGCATGAATATTGATGGTGTTGTCAACCTCTTACAAGTACTTGTTTCATTTCTCGAAAAATATAGAGAAATTGGTTTTGTTATTGTCATGAATGAAGCGACGAGAAAGGCAAATGAAATGGGTATTGCAGCTGTATTTCGAGAAAAAATGCATAATTCAAAGAAAGAAGCAGTTTGACGAAAGTGGCAGTGATGAGGTACAACAATCAGCTGAGAAATCTTTTAGAGTTGAATAATTTTTTTATTTTTTTTATAATTGATCAAGTTCTAACTTCTATATATATATATATATATTTATTTATTTATTTTTTTAATAATTGATTAAGTTCTAACTTCTATGAAAACTCATTGAACAATTTAAACAATATGAAAAGACATTTGGATTTTTATTTTATGTGGAGAGGTTAAGGCGTGCAACTTTTCCCAATTTGTTGAAGTCATGTATGAATCTTGAGAAATATTTGGAACATAATAGACGTTCGGATATCAATGGAGACGATTTATATTCGGAGTTATGAGTCTTGAAGTGCTATATTTCAAGTGAAGCAATGAGAACAATTGAAGTGCTACGATATTTAAAGACATTGAATAATTGTTTTCTAAATGCTTATATTGCTTACAAATTTTTGTTAAACATACCGGTTACAATTGCATCTGTGGAAAGAAATTTTTTCAAATTGAAGTTGATCAAAACTTACCTCCGATCAACTATGTCACAAGAAAGATTGAATGGATTAACTATATTATCAATTGAGAAAGAAATATTTGAACAATTGGATTATTCAAATTTGATTAATATTTTTTGCTCTAAAACCGCAAGGCGAATAGTATTTAATTGATCCTTTGGAACATTGTCCGCGTTGTTATTTGATTATAATAAATTTTTTTTATGAGCTTGTTTGAAACCCATTTTTGGTGTATAGTACATTTTTGAACAGTAGATTGATAGATAATATGTGGTTAAAAAATAAGGATAAATTTTGAGTTTACGTGTAATACTATTTTATTAAAAAATATATGGTTGAAAAGAAGAGAGAAAAAAATGTATTTTGAAAATAGTGAGAAGGCTATAATACATTTTTTTATAGTTAAGTTTGAAGTTAACAAGTTAACAATTTGTACCATAATACACATGTATTTGCATGCATAATACAATTATGGAGAACCTAATTTATGAGGTTCGCCTCACGCCCCAAAATCGCAGAATCGGCACTGCATGAACATTTCTTTAGCCTCATATAATGTTTCCCCTTCAAGAATTAAATTATTTATTTAGAATAAGACTCATTTTAATTATTTAAGATTTTATAATCGAATTTAAAAAAAGGTTTTAAAATGCACTTAAATAATTTGTAGCTCAGATATAATGACAAAGGGAATGCCTGAAGGGGCAGATCCAGCACCTGATCAACCCCCGCGACCATCCGTGCTGGATCCGTCAGAGCAATTTATTTTTTTTTTGACAATAGATAAACGTTTAAGCTTATATTACTAGAATTCATTTCTTTTTCAAACATGCGTTGTAGCTCAGTTGGTAAGATGTTGTATTTTTACATTGTAGGTCCTGGGTTCGAATCCCTTTTAACATACTTGTTTGAAAAATATTTTTAGTTCTACCATTTTTACTAAAATTAATGCAATAGGGAGGGGTGCTGGACGAGATTTGAACTTGTGACCTTTTGCTAGGGTAGAGAAGATTTGACCATTATGACACTCCTTAATATTGGCAATAAATTTAGCTAAATAATATATGTTAAGTTGGACTCGATTTAATGCAATTATAATTGTAAATGTTCAAACACGTGATCTTTCCTTTTAATTCTAAAAACTTGGTCACAATGTCATTTGGT
>CAIGRL010167626.1:0-11921 GCA_903798325.1 Fraxinus xanthoxyloides | reverse complement strand
GCGTAACACCTCACACCTCTAATCGAAGTAGATTAGGTATCAGTGGTCAGCAATAATCAGCCAATTATTTTCAAGGAATTATTGATCTATTTAGGGTGTGTTTGAGCTACATTATTTTGGATGTATGTATTTTGAAATAATAGATTGATGGAGAATGTGTGGTTGAAAAGAAGGAAAAATTATTGATGTGATATAAATATTATTTTATTGAAAAATGTGTTGTTCAAAATAAGTAGAAGAATGAAAATGAAAATTTTAATGTGTAAATGCCATAATTTTTAGGACCCGATTCATTTGACTCTCTTACATCACAGCAAGAGTCATGATAGGTTGTTGGTACGTTGTGACTGGCCTGTAGCGTTCAAAACATTAGTGTTTGGGTTGATCGAACAACTAAAATATAGCGTAACACCTCACACCTCTAATCAAAGTAGATTAGGTATCAGTGGTCAGCAATAATCAACCAACTACTTTCAAGGAATTATTAATCTATTTAGGGTGTGTTTGAGCCACATTATTTTGGATGTATGTATTTTGAAATAATAGATTGATGAATAATGTGTGGTTGAAAAAGAAGGAAAAATTATTGATGTAATGAATATTATTTTATTGAAAAATGTGATTGAAAATGAGTAGAAGAATGAAAATGAAAATTTTAATGTGTAAAGGCCCTAATTTTTAGAATCCGATTCATTTGACTCTCCTACATCACAGCAAGAGTCATGCCTGGCTGTTGGTACGTTGTGACTGGCCTGTAGCGTTCAAAACATTAGTGTCTGGGTTGATCGAACAACTAAAATATAGCGTAACACCTCACGCCTCTAATCGAAGTAGACTAGGTGTCAGTGGTCAGCAATAATCAGCCAACTATTTTCAAGGAATTATTAATCTATTTAGGGTGTGTTTGAGCCACATTATTTTAGATGAATGTATTTTGAAATAATAGATTGATGGAGAATGTGCGGTTGAAAAAAAAAAGAAAAATTATCGATGTGATGTAAAATATTATTTTATTAAAGAATGTGTTTTTGAAAATGAGTAGAAGAATGAAAATGAAAATTTTAATGTGTAAATGTCCTAATTTTTAGGATCCGATTCATTTGACTCTCCTACATCACAGCAAGAGTCATGCCTGGCTGTTGGTACATTGTGACTGGCCTGTAGCGTTCAAAACATTAGTGTCGGGTTGATCGAACAACTAAAATATAGCGTAACACCTCACACCTCTAATCGAAGTAGATTAGGTGTCCGTGTTCAACGATAATCAACCAACTATTTTCAAGGAATTATTAATCTATTTAGGGTGTGTTTGAGTCACATTATTTTGAATGAATATATTTTGAAATAATAGATTGATGGAGAATGCGCGGTTGAAAAAAAAAAGAAAAATTATCGATGTGATATAAAATATTATTTTATTAAAGAATGTATTTTTAAAAATAGTAGAAAAATAAAAATTAAAATTAAAATTTTAATGTGTACCAATTATTTTTCTAAACATCATGTTAAGTTTTCTTATTAGTAAAGAGGTACTACTCTCTTTTACAACCAATAGTAACTCCACACGTGTCCTACAAGATGATAATGGGAAACAAGCTTCCACCACAGAAATGGTCCTCCAAGAAGATAATGGGAAACAAGTTTCCAACACAGAAATGGTTAAACCTTAAAAAGAGAGGCTGCAATTTGATAATGTTGTGATATCATATCCATAACTCATCCACTAGACCAAGGCCGCGTGTCAGCTTGCAAATCACAAATTTCACAATATCAAATTATTATCATCGACCTTGCATTGCTGTGAAAGAAACCATAAACTCTGACTGCAAGGCAAAGAGAAGTAGCAGATGGCAACCACTGTCATGAGTTCACTAAACCTCAAACCCTCTACCTTTTCCGTCGAGAGAACCGCCGTGCGCGGCCTCCCGTCCCTCGCTAGAACCTCCTCTTTGAGAGTCGAGGCANTTAAACCTTAAAAAGAGAGGCTGCAATTTGATAATGTTGTGATATCATATCCATAACTCGTCCACTAGACCAAGGCCGCGTGTCAGCTTGCAAATCACAAATTTCACACCACCACATTATTATCATCGACCTTGCATTGCTGTGAAAGAAACCATAAACTGTGACTGCAAGGCAAAGAGAAGTAGCAGATGGCAACCACTGTCATGAGTTCACTAAACCTCAAACCCTCTCCCTTTTCCGTCGGGAGAACCGCCGTGCGCGGCCTCCCGTCCCTCGCTAGATCCTCCTCTTTGAGAGTCGAGGCAAGTGGCAAGAAGATCAAGACCGACAAGCCTTATGGTTAGTTTTTCTTCTTCGTATCTTAAAAATAGACATGTAGCATGATAAGACAAACACAGAAAGTTATATTATATTTAAACAAGTCGACTACATAAAACATGCTCATCTACAATTTATTATGTGTAGGAATTAATGGAGGCATGGCCTTGAGGGAAGGTCAGGATGCCTCGGGCAGGAAGGGTAAGGTAGGTTTACATACCCGTGCTCATTTTATGTTATGTATCGATGTCATATCAATTCATTGGTGGATAGTAACTTTAAATCAAATGTTGAAATCAATATAACATGTCATTGGTTCTAATAGTTTGAAGTCGAATTTCGATATCCAAAAACTTGTAGATATATCATGTGATTCGGTGTGTTTTATCTATTTAGGGAAAGGGCGTTTACCAATTTGTTGACAAGTATGGTGCTAATGTGGATGGATACAGGTGAGTAGTTATTAGCATTCAAATAAAAAATATTATGTAAAAGTAATTCAAGTTAATAATATAATTGATGCAATTCAAATGCAGTCCCATTTACAACACAGATGACTGGTCCCCAAGTGGTGATGTTTATGTTGGGGGTAAGTATGCTTATTCTGCTTCTCTAACTATAACATACAAACTAAATAATAAAAACTCAGAAAAACATAATTACAGAAAATAATTGAATTTAACAGTATGACAATCGTATATGCAGGCACTACAGGTTTAGCCATCTGGGCAGTGACCCTAGTTGGCATTCTTGCTGGAGGTGCTCTTCTTGTTTACAGCACAAGTGCTCTGTCTCAGTAAACTATTGTCGAAGTAATCAATATGTTGAATAACTGTTTAAAACAACATATATTTCTTGGATTCTCTCAAACAATGTATGTATGAAATTATTATCTGTGTTATTTTGTCATGGATACGTTTTATGTTGCCTATATTAAATTGTCAAGTACTATACTATCCAGTAACGTTAAAGACCTATTGCTCTTGACCCATTCCCTAGTGGTGGCAATGGGCTGGGCCGAGCCGGTATACGCATGAGCTCGGCTCGGGTGTGGGCTCGTCCGGCTCACGGGCCAGCTTTTTTTACAAACCGAGCCGCTGGCTCGATTGCCACCTTTACCACTCCCCAGCCCTCGCCTTCATAGCAGAGTTCTTACCGTTCCCTCGTTTCGAGCGGAATCTAGGGTTTTGCTATCTATTCTCTATCGTTAGCTAGGCAGCTCATCAAGGACATACTCAGGCCAAATCCTCACAGCTTCCTCACAATTTCACAATTTACAAACTAAAAAGGCCGGTAGAGTATTTAGATGGAAATATCAAATACATGCGTCAGATTCAGAGCGGTCTGATTATATGGCCATTTGTACTATCAACAAGCAATAACAAATGAAACCACCGCAAAGAAAAGTTTGAACTTGTCTTAACAATATAAAGACTGTTCAAGAAATCACAGAGACTAAGCAGCAGTCTTGAATGATCTCTCCTAATGAGGTTGACGTATTCATATTAACAGCAACAAGCTTTGGGGATTCTTAAAAGATTTTGAATTGGAGGATGATCAATATGCAAGTTTCCCAAGCATCACATCTAATTAAATATAAAATCTAGCATATCAAGGTAAAATTTAAACTGACTAAATTAATTACCTCGGTCAAAATGTGAAATCTACATCACTTGCATTGTATAGGAATATGAAGATTTTTTCACAGTTTCATCGCTATTAAAGCCACATTTCTTGGAGATAACACTGGATCAAAAATGGGTAACATAACTGCCTCCACCATATTGCTCGACTCCTGAAGAAATAGCAATCTATCAAGAAGAAGAAGAGTTTCCAAAACAGGTCCTAGAGCAGCCCGAAGAGTCCAATAAGGCCCAATCAGTTCCTGCAGCGAATTAGTATATCAATCCCAGGAGTGATATTTCAAATATTTTATACAAAAGGAATCCTTGACCTTAATTTTTTTGAATAGAAAGTATAGGCAATTTGAACAATTAACCAAGCCAAAAAAATACCTGAGTATTTCATGCACCGTACACGTGCTCACACATATAGATACATATTTAAAACATATCTATAACACACACACAATCAAGAGCCGACTGATTGTTACTGCTTGGAACATTATGTGAGGTGTTCTGGCGAGCACTGCAGGTTATGCTCTGACCTTGTTATTTTTTAATTAGAAACTTATCCTAAATTGGTGTGAATAAAATTAAACCAGACAAAAAAAAAAATAAAAAAAAATAGTATCAAACGATTAGCAAATTCATTGTAATTTAAATCTACATGTAGAACTTAAGTTTTTGTCCATCCGATAGACAAGCATTTACTAGGAAATATGGAATTTGGCCCCTAGCACTAATACCTTTGTAGTCCTAGGCTCCTAACCAAATTTCAGGATAATCGAGTTTTACTCGATGAATGACACAATTTTGTGCAAATCTTGTTCCACTGATGTTCTTCATTATCTTTTCCAGCGATGCGAATACTTTAACTCCTGACTCACAGATGAGCAGCCAATGGATCATCCATCAGCCAACAAATGGCTGAGATACACAATAGCTTGACAATACTATTAATGGGTTCCGACTCTTTTGAGCAAGAAAATGTGGCAAACTAAAATAATATAGGGAAAAGAAGATCCACAGGAAAAATGAAGTTAGACAGATAGTTAAACCGTATTTGAGAAAGAAAAATAAAACTTGGAGAGGAACTTACGGCAAATGGTTCAGCGTGCTTCCATAACCCAGAAAAATCAATGTCCTGTGAATTATGGAGACCAAGCCGATGTAATCCAGAACGGCAGAACTTCACGAACATTGAATATCTGTTGGTAGGATTGGTCTCACAATTTCTAGAACTCCAATGAGAAGAATCCTCATAAAATGAGGCAGCATCATTACAGGTTGAACCTGCAAAATAAAACCCGGACAAAATTTACAGGCAAAATTAGAAATATCTCGCTATCATATCTACAATTTTTTTTAGGTAGCCCTTATATGATCCGCAAAGAGAAGTGTAATTCCTGCAGACCAATTTTAGCAGAGGTGGGTAAATATTTGTCTTTCTTTATTTCTTTCGCCTCTTTGGGTCGATTCAGATGATATTTTGAACAGATATACAATTAGAAAAATTCTTTACAATTAGAAATACCTTCTGTTTCTGCACTTTCTGTACAAGAAATGGCAGACCAACTTGTTTCCTTCTTACAATTCTTTTGAGACGATGATTCAGCAATATCTGCACTAGACTCTAGGGCCCTCCGATGATGTTGGCGACGTAAAGCCTTTCCTTGACGCCCTATTGCAGGGCTTTTTATTATTATTTCTGGGTAATGTTGAAAAAGAACCTACAGACAGATTAACATATTGGTTAGGTCATAGGTGGAACTTTTTTTAAAAAGAGAGATTATAAGAAGGGAAGAGAAATTTATGAATGAGCAGAATTTTTATAAAGAATGAATTGAAGCAAACCAAGGTTAACCTACCAAAAACTGCTCTCAACAAGAAGCAAATATATTAATGTAGAGAAAAAAATATTATGTTGTGGCACTTACCATCTGAAATGCAGCACGAAAAGCATGAAGCTCAAAATTATGAAGGCCAGCAGCTTCTCCCAAACCTCTCCATCTCTCTGCACTCTAATTAATTAAAAAAGGTCACTCGCATACTTTGTGAAAGGTCAATGCAAAGAACTTTTAACGACGACGTAGAATAAGATAACAAAAAACAAAATAAAATTTAGAAATAAATGCCAATACCCAAGATGTTAAGCCAAACCCAGCAAAACACTGAACAGTTCCAACATCAACCATAAACATAATATCAGAGTTTAGCAATGGGTAACAAGACATCAGGCAAACGGTAATGGATGTAAATAATGCTAAATGCACCTAAATAAATACACCTTGTTCTGAATTTCTGGTCTTGTAATGAAATGGTAAAGCATAGTTTAACTAATGCACACTAGAGAACTTGGAACTTCATCTTCCCTCAAAAGTTGAGCATATACAAGCTGGATAAAGTTCAATCAAGAAGAATGCAAATGAACCTGACAAGCAAGATCCCGCCCATTTTTCTTAAGCAATAGACCAGCAGATTTAACTCCTTTACTCATTGGGAAACCACATTGAGTATCAGCTTCTATGATGCCTTCTGATAGCAAATTGTAACAACAACCGATGCTAACCACTGCTCTAACATCAGCGCATTCTATAAAGGTCCTACATATAACAAATTACTAGTTTGTCACTGTAATATATAATTTAGCAAATACTTCCAAGTTCCAAAGAAAGTTATATGCAAATGATGTCATTACGATCCTTTTCATGGCACAAGTACGGATATATCATTACCAGCAATTTCATGGCTTGATTTACAGGTTTAGCAAAGTGCTAATGCATGCAAGGGATTCATTAAAAAAATGACAGATAATTAAAAGGAGCTTTAAATCTTGATACTTCTTCTGTAATAAGCATTAGGAAATTAGACAGCCATTGTGCTAACACAGATAATGAAGATTCTCGTAATGCAACAAAACATCAATATAACATGGTTCTCACCTCAACATTGTCACTGAAAGATCTCCACAGGCATGGAGTCCAGCGAGAACTAATGAGGGCTTGCCATTTGCATACAAGGAAGAGGTATGTTCATTTCCAACGGATCCTTCAACAGGTTTTTCATCAATATTCCCTCCATTATTATTAGGCTTCTCATCATCCTTTTGTAATAAGGAATTGCTCAAGGTCTTCAACATCTCAGGGGACAACACTCGGCATGTGACGGTCTTAGGCGTGCTCAAACCTCTACTTTCTAATCTGATAAAAGAACTAGTGTCAGCTATGAGTGGAAACTGCAAAAAGGATTCCCTCAACCAGGACACTAAAAATTTAGGGAAAGCAAAAATATGATACATCAAATCATTTCAAGCCAGAGCACAGATGCAACGACGCTCAAAAAATTAATCAATTCAAAACCTAGTAAAAGCAGCTAAAGGATATTTTATATTAGCTCATCAAATTATAGAGCCTGGACAATAATCATGAGAGGATAAAACTTGTCAACAGTGACCGATAAGAATCACCAAAGCGTTATAATACACATTTTAAAGTCATAAAATATTATTTACATGGCCACGAATATAAAAGGCGAAGTTTTACAAAAGTAATTTTAAGTAATTCTAGATGTGAAAAGAGAAGCGAAAATAAATTAAGAACTTGAAAACTCATTACCCGTAAGACATGTGGATAGCCTATAAAGATGGTTAAGGGTAAATAGCAATTCAACCAGTAAAGATACCAAGCAAGAGACCAAAGAAGATCTCAAGCTAAGGTGCTCCCACTTCTAAAGATTATAAATATTAAGTATTAGTTTATTTAAGTAGACTTAGCCCCTGTTTGATGCACATTATTGAGGGAAGAATGTATTTTAAATAGTGATGCGATGGAAAATATGTCGTAAAAAAAGAAGGAAATGTTTTGGATTTGTGTATAATATTATTTTATTGAAGATTGTGTGGTTGAAAATGAGTATTAAAAGAATACATTTTTTAAAAATGTGGATCATACAGGGTCTTAGAGGTGGAGAGAGAGGAACCAATTACGAAACTAAAAGATTATAGTTTCTTGTGATGCTTAGAAGTAAGCATCGTATTTTGACAAGTGGAAGGACCAAGTGAGAGGTTCCCTTTTTATGAAAGAGTACAGATGAAACTGGATGTGTTTTGTATGCATAAGTGAGAATGCATCAAGAATTCAAGACCAACAATAATTACTTTAGAGAACTCGTAACCATACTGAGATTTACGAAGCCTGGCTGTATAATGCTTCTTAATTCGTTCAGAGCGTGCATCAGTAATCCTTCCATGATGTGAAGAGGCATCTATTGCTATCACAGAAAGCTGGTATTCAAACGAAAGAACTTGAGCGAGGTACCCCTGTAGAAAATCAAATGTGATAGATCCACCAAAGTGGTAAGTACTTGAGCAAGGTGGCCCCGTTGACAACCAATGCAAACACATCGAAAAAAGTGGTAGTCACTTCTTTCTTCAATAAACATGAGTTCCCTGCAGCTTTGTGTTTCCCACTCCAAGAGAACACGAACACAAAGTATCTCACTATTTTAAGTAAATGAATCCAGAAAGTATTCCATTGTCTAAGAAACAACATGCACACTTTAAGGCGAACGAAAAGACTTTGTTGCTAAGTACTGCAGTAAATGCTCTTAATTGGGTCAGGACTTTGTCTGGCAATTCAGTTGATTCAGTTCAATTGATATAACTTCTAAAGACAGCTGCAGGATCTTCATTTTCTAAGCACATTAGCTTGTTATTCAAGTGCACTTTTAATCCTTTTAATTTTTGCTAAGCCTCCATTTGGGAAGAATTTATAAACATTTCAATTTATAGAGAGTGTTCGGTGGGGATTAAAATTACATTTTTAGTAGATTGTGATAGAAGTTTTTGAAATATGTGGTTGAAAAACTGTGGGACCCATGAAAGATGTGGTTAATATTGATTGTTTGACTTAGATTAAAATCTGATTTTAATATGTGCCAAACATGACCATAAATAGATAGAAATGAGTGTCGTAGATAATATTTATGGGTCCACTAGAATGTGTTGATGAAAATGAAATTCGACCATTTGTAAATGATTTATAAATTTTGCCAATCGAAGGGTAAATGAAATAATCACTAGACGAAATGATTGTGAGTATATTTACTAATTCCTATGAGAAAAAAAAAAACGCTAGAACTATTCCAGCTCAAGAAGGATCGTCACCAGCAAAAAAAAACAAAGTATCGCACCTGACCAGATCCAACATCCACTATTGTGTTGACTCCAACTCTACTAGCAATAGAGCCGATAACAGCAGAAAGGGCTTCGATCTGTTTGCAGGAACATTAAATACCCTGTGAGTAGGTTCCAAATACCACATTGAAGCCAGTAATCACATTTGCAGAAGTAAGCACGTATTTCATACAGATACAAATTAATTCAATTCTAAAGATTTCACACAGATTGAAAAATGGCTTCTAAACATGATAATGGAAAAAGAAAAGATTCCACACCCTATCACCGATTTGCGTGAATGCCTGGGAACTTTTGTCAGATTTAACTAACATACATACAAAAACAAATTATAAGATCATCTCACAAAATCATCCAGAGAAAAATATAATGAAGAAAATAAAGGATATATGATATTCATTTCAATTAACACGCGCTAAAGAAATTTAATGGAAAATATCCATCTCGCAAATAAGATTCAGGCCTGAAACTCAGGAGAAGGAGGAGATATGGAAAAAATGGAGAAGCAGGATGGAAAAAGATTTTAAAGGCAGTAAAGACCATGACCTACTTCGTGTTTTTTCTTATGATTCATGCCTTGAGAAAGAACATTATTCAGTGATGCCACTTGAAGACCCGGGAAAACCTGCAATGAAACTCATGCAGTTAAATCCCTGGATTCCTTCCCTGGAAACTCATGCCTTTTAAAGAATGATAACATGAAATTCTCGCTTAAATAATAAGAGATATAGAACTTATAGATGTCTTTTTCAACTAATGCAAGCATATGCAGACTAGAGCAAGAAAGCCAACCAGGAATATATGAGAATTACGAGTATTTGGATACCTACATGTTCAACAGAAATCAATACATAGCAGTTGCCAACAAATTAACCAGGAAAGATTTATTAAAATATACTACTATAGAGAATATCAATAATAGAACTGACAAATGTTTACCTTCTGCAGATCTGCTTGCTCACGAGGAAGAGAAAGGGACCTCAACGTAAAGACAAATTCTTTAAGAGAAGCGGGCCAATGATCCTGGGATCATGAACAATAAAAAAAGTGTTAACAGACCATGAGTGAAGGAAGAGAACATCAAAGGCAAGCCAAAAATCATTTAGCGCATTTGCATATATTACGTTTATTTCTGCTATTTCCTTTTGTTTTCCTCAATAATAAAAAAAATATGGGTCTTGGTTTTCTCATTTTCTTTGGGATTCCTTTGCACGGCACCTTCATTTAAGTGAGAAAAAATTATCCTGTGTTTGGTTCAAAATATACTCGAGAGAAAATGAAAATGCAGACAAACTGGAGGTAAAATTTTCATAACGCTTTGTTGCCTTCTAATTTTCTTTATTTTTAGTTACACCTTCATAAGATATTTTTCACAATATTTCAGTTTTAATTACTGCAGCACAGACGACTATGTTAGAATCTCACACCAGAATCAACGTGTAACTTATATTAAGGTAACTCTAAAACATAAATAGGTAAAATGATCTGCCTAATGCATTACCGATTGGCGATTTACTATTTGGACATATTTAAACTTCAGAATTGCAACATGATGGTTCTTCTAATAATGGACATGCTGATCAATCCTTCCAAAAACCATTTGATAGTGAACCTTTTGCGACTTACTAAAATTAGCTCTTTATGCAATAATCTAGTTTATGATTATCCAGTGTGCTCAATTACCTTCTTGTCAATAAGTTAGAAACTATTCTTTAACCAAGTTCTCAAAGAGAACCTCCAGTTAATTGTAGCGCAAAAGACTATATTTCAGCTAGCACGCAGCCCCAAATGACAAAATAAGAACGTCAAAATTAACAAACGGTAAAATGAAAGTACCTGGATCACACCAGAAGGAATCCGTAAAAGATCATCTACAGGATCTTTTCGCAGACAATCCATCCACTCTTTATCAACAGCTTCCCATAGCCTCTCCTGTCAGAATCAATCAAATTTTATTACGCATTGTTATGCAGACAGACACTATGAGTCTTAATAATGTAATATAGACTGGAGAGAGTTGAATGAGCCGGATTACCTTGAAGAAATTGACGACGTGAGCATCTAAGAAGAATCGATAAGGCTTGAGGAAGTTTACGATAGCATGAATCCAGTCAATTGTTTCACCCGCTGTCTTGCAAGAGTATTTACACTCGCCGCGGGGGTCCATACTGTGACGCCTATCCCGCCGCCACCAGAGGCCACTTTGGAGTTTCACGTTTTTAGTATTCTCTCCTAGGTGAACCCGGCGGCTCGCCTCTCGACCCGTTTTCTCACTCCCGCCCCCAATAAATCGTGTGGAACAAAATCGCCACTACCATCCAGGAGTTTTGGCTCTAGATACATAAACCTTGTTTTCCTCTTTTCATTTTTCGAATCTCTTTTCGTCTTTAAAATAATGCTCATGTTTGGTTTAACTAAAATATTAATAAAAATTAAAATCAAAATCAAAAATTAAAATTAATCATATATCGACTCATAATTTTTAACAAGTATTCAATTACACATTTAATTAATTCTTATCGAAATCAAACCTGAACAATATGTCACATTTATCGATAGTGTAATCCAATATTTTCTTATTATGGCATTTATATTCCTAAATTTTTACATGAAATTCTTATTTTCAACTTTTCATTTATTGACACGCCTTGTCATCACTAGCGGACACAAGATGTGGCATGGGTCACGTGCAGTGGCGAATCCAAGAAATTGAGTCAACTAGAGCGGCCATTGACTAATGGCGAGATTTTTTATTAAAATTTAATTAAAGAATATTAAAAATTCTCAATCAATTTATCAATGCACTAAAACGTAAAAGATAT
>CAIGRL010167610.1:0-16817 GCA_903798325.1 Fraxinus xanthoxyloides | reverse complement strand
TGTAATCGACTCAGACTCGACTCACTTCCTAGGGTTTATACATTGATATCTACTGCAGAAATATTGTTTCAAATTGCAAACAGTTTTCCCAGAGATCCCTTTTCCGGTAAGTCCATGCGCAACAATCAAATTAGAATTTAGATATTTTATGGGTTCTCGATACTCATAATATGTTTTTAATTATATTAGAGCCTCTTGAAATACAAATATGTGTATATATGTATGCTAGTTTTGTTAGGTTAAGCATTTTGGGGGCATTTTAAATCTGGTTTTACGCCATTTATTAAGCTCTTCTCCCATTATTTGATTTAAATTTTTGAGAAATAGCAAACGTATGAGTTGCTAATTTTTATTTATTTATTTATTTGGGTTATGACACGCAATGAAATATTATCTATAGGTTTGAGGGAAGACTTCTATGTACAGGAAGCATGGCTAGTAACCCCCCATCTTCTGGTGCACAGGTAGGATTCTTGAAGAGTTTGCATCTTATGATTCTCAAAAATCGAATGATTAAGAGATAGACAATGAGACATATCCCGTTGTACAGTAGTAATTTGGATATAAACTTGATATAAAGAGGGTTTGTTTGATTATGATAATGTTGTTCTGAATAGTTTATTGTAAAAGCACTGTAGTAGGCATGGATATGTTGAACAGAGATAACACTTTAGTTTGGTTGCTGGAAGACAGCTGCGGCAAGTTGTAGAAGAGAATGATGTACTTTTGCCGCTTGAAATATATGCTAGAAAGTGATTATCAAAGTAAAAGTACTACATATTACTGTTTTTTGAATACGTAATCGGAGTTGTGTTAATAGCAGAAAGAATAAGTAGTTCTACTGTCAACTGTTATTTTTTCTTTTGTGGTTTTTAATCTTCTTTTGTGTTTCTGTATCTCTCAGCCACTTTGGCCTCCTGCAGCTGGATCCATGCCTTCTCAAAGTTTTGGTCCTCCCTTTCCTATGCAAGTATGTTGTATTACTCATTTTCCATCCATATTTGGTCTTGTTTTATCTGTGAGATTTTTTTCCTTTTTCCTAGTGTATCCATAATTTTACAAAGTTCATCGTGATTTTGACACCTATTTGCTGCAGTTTCGTCCACCAACACCACATGGGCAGCCATTCATTCCTCCTGCCACTCAGCAATTTCATCCAGTTGGACAAACACAACATGTTGGGTTGCCTCCTGGTCAAAGTCAACCTCCACAATTTTCTCAACCAATGCTGCAGTTTCTGCCTCGATCTAGCCAGCCAGGGTATGATACACCAACTTCATATGCCCAACCAAGTATGCCTATAACATCTGGCGGGCCACAGTCTCAGCCTACCGGCCCAAATCCTGGAATTTCATATTCTTCATCATACACTGTAAGAATGGGCAAGAGTTTATTGGTTTCATGTTTTGGAGAAATGGCATCATTTTATTTATTTTATTTTTTTCCAGTTCACCCCGTCTTTTGGTCAGCCACAGAATAGCATGAACATGACTTCCCAATTCCAACCTGCATCCCAAGCGTCTGCACCTGTTGGCCCTGCCAGTGGACAACCTTGGATACACTCTAGTCAGGGCGCCTCAGTTGTTGCACCATTACAGCAAACTGGTCAGCAACCATTAATTACAGGCCTTACGGCTGCTACTGTGCCGGTCAGTGTCCTTTAGTGCTGCTCTTTTAATAAAACTTTTTCAAGTGCTTTATAACATTAGTTTTCAGGTTTAGGTTGATGTGCTTCTAGAAGTCCCTGAAGACCGATATATAATTCAAGCATCTGTATTTAGTGTTATCCAAATGTTTATTGTGATGAGTGTCTTTCTTCTAGCATGTTATCCAAATGTTTATTGTGATGAGTGTCTTTCTTCTAGCATGCTAAGGACAAAGAAGTTAAGATGGTTCTGTCGCTCTTTTGGCTGTTCCATGTTTGTAGCAGATACAACTCCTTCAGCCTGTAGACTTATTTGTAAACGTAGTTCACACACGATTCACTTAGCTAGTTTTTATTGAAACTCTGGAAACACCATAGATGTTACACATGCACGAGTTATGCCCCAAAGGAACTTTTTTTTCTGTATATATTGATTACAGCTTTTCTTTCAGTTCTTTAATGAATAGCGGATGCAGAAAAGACAGATAGTGCTCCACCCCTTTTTCTCAGTTCTCCCTCTCTTTCGGAATAAAGTCGTTTTTTTCCCTCAAGGCTCTACCTGGATTTTTGCAAATTTGACAAAAAATGACATTTTCTTATGGAGAACAGGATAAATTTGTGATTATTTGTGCATAAGCATTTTGAACTTTCATGCATTCCTAATTCTTGCACCATGCAGGCCCCTTAACGTATAACTGCCAGCCTGAGAAGGCTAAAATAGTAAAACCATACAGAAATCCGTATAAAAATTACATGTCAATGTCTTTTAAAAATATGTTAACAATTGTAAGGTAAGCCATGCACCTATGCTTATCATGGGACTGACTTACCATGTTGCATTCTTTTTCGACCATTCGGAAATGGAAATGACTAGTCAAACATGAGAGAAGACTCTAAAAAACCATCAGCTGCAATTTAGGAACAACCGTGTCGTATATTTTCCAATTTTAACATGTAATACTTGGAATAAAAAAGTTCGATTAGGAATTATTGAAATCTTTCCATCTGGTTATATCTTAATTTAGTAGGCAATTATTATTTTTCCTTTTCCCATACTTGAATTTTATATAGTCTTTTCCTTTTATTGATAGGATTGTACTTATGCATATGCGGTTCTTTGAACACGTGATAAATTATTTAACCTAAATTCTAAGTTGGTATCAGGACTTTGGTGCCCTAAAATCTCCAAAAATAGGTTGAATGCTCCAACGAACCTGAATCTTTGGTGGTGAGCCTCTACCTCCAACCAACCTCTAGATTGCTCTGGCGACCCTCTAACTTTGTAAACTAGGGTTGAAATTTTCCTTAATTGCAAACCCTAGTAAATCCGCCAAATTAAAAGGTTTTAATTAAAGCACAATTTTCCAATTGGACCCTAGTTCGCAAACCTAAATCTACCTAGACATCCAGTATAGTTGGGGCCTTTATCTCATTGACCTAGGTTTGGGGTGAGCTTCTTGTTACGCGTGAACCAGTCGCGTCTCCTTGCAATGACACCTTATTCCGGTGACCTAGGCTCCGACCTCTCTTTTACTGGGTATGCGAGACCTAGGGAACCTCTCGCGTTTTCCGTTTAGTTTGGTCATGGTGTCGGGATCTTTTTTCGTCTACTACCTTGTAGTTGAGAAGCTTCTCCTTTCACTTCTAAATCATTTTTTTTTCGAAAGGTACATTTCACTTGTAAATCTGAGAAAAATTAAGAGATATTTTATAGGTCTTGGGGTTTTGGGTAGTCTGCAGAAAAAATTTTAAGAAAGAATTTGAAAAAAATCAAAGAGAAGCTTCTGTTGGTGTTGATTCTCCTATATTTTCCTGATATTTTCAAGCTTGCCCCCTAAAGTTTTGTATTTGAGCAAGTTGGTCCTGAAGTTTCAAAATCTTGCATATTAGTTCTTAACCTTTTTGAAATGTTGAAATTTAGTCCATGGACTTTTCAGATTGGAGAAATCAGACCTTTTGGATCCCTCTAAGGTTTAGTGTACTGCTTCTATTATTCTTACTAATGTTAGATACTGTTTGAAGACTTTTCTTAGAGCTGTACAGTTTTTGATCTTAGTTAGCCGAAATATCTGGCAAGCCTTAGAGGTGTGACAAATGGAGGATCTTCCTCGGTTATATTCGGTTAATTGGTTATTTCATTATGTTGCTACAAGTGTCTGATAAAGGAGATTGAACCATTTTTGACAATAGGAATGTTTGTTCGTCTCTAACTATTCACGACACTACATCAATTGTTCATACATACTAAATAAGATGGGTTAATTTCTGTGTGTGGTCTACTAAAGTTCTGGAGATGCATACTGCTGGTTGGAAGTGAAAGAGCTATATCATGGGATGAAGGTTCTATTGCCAGAGAATCAATCAAATTATGTTGAGTGGGAGGATAAAGACGCTTTAGTTAAATATTTGTGCATAAATTCCATGACAACAACCTCATGTCAGAACCTGATGTCAATGTGGCACGGTTAAAGAAGTTTGGGATGCAGTAATTCTTCAGAAAATTCTGTCATAAATTCTATAGATGTTTTAGTGCTGACTGGAAAATGAAATTACCATCTTTTCAGCATATTTTTCTCCACTTCACTGTTTCATTTATTTATGTTTTTGATTACCTTCTTAGTCATTCCTTTTTTTTTTGGAAGTTCAGGCTGTTAATGGTCCTAATACCACTCAACAGACTGCTTCTGATTGGCAAGAATATGAAGCTGCTGATGGAAGAAGGTAAATTATTCACTTTGATTTTGCTTCTAACGACTTTTTCTGATTTCCGAATTATGTAAAGATGGGGAATGGTATACCATTATGGTTTAATCTGCTGCTATTTGACATGGGAAGACTGAATCGAGCTCTGGGCTGACAAGCTCTAGCTTTCAAGTGTTAGATATTGTTAGTCCTTGTAGAAATTGTTGATGCTGCATTGTTTTGACCCTATGTTACTAGTGCTATATTTATACTATTTATGTAGTTCAATTTTTATACTAAACATATCTCTGAATTGGAATTTTAATGGGAAATTGTGTTTATTCAGATATTTTTACAACAAAGTTACAAAGCAGTCTAGCTGGGAGAAGCCTCGTGAATTGATGACACCCTTAGAGGTGAGTCATTTCTGTGATTTTTTTTCGCTATTCACTGAATGTTTAACCCTAATTGAATATGTAGTTTTATTTATTTTTGTGTAGTACAATTTCTGCTTGTGCTACACGCAGGTCCATTGAAGGTTTGACAATATTGTATTATTTGATTGTATTGGGTTTGCATATAATGCCAATTTTCAATTGGTATGATCGAAGTTCTATTATCATTTCTTTACTCTTGCCACATGAGTTTTGGTGCCCAAGAAGTTCTACTACTATGACTTCAACTCATATTTGCAAGTGTCAAATTATAGTACGAAGACTTGTTGCTAATGCATGTTACTGTTCATCACTGTTAATTTTTTAAATCTTTTTGCTAAATCTTTACTGCAGTGGTGCAAATTACTTTTATGGTCTCAATTGTTTCCTATATCACTCTGCTTTAATTGTTATGTAAACAATTCTTGTGTTAAATTTGCTGAGCAGCTGTAAATTCCTCTTTATCAGATCTCAATGAAAGCCTCCTTTGGAGTTTGTTAAGTATATTTACCTGCAATATGTTACATCAACTAAAAAAATAGGTTGCCTTGAGTGTCTATTGATATGTATGAAAACTGTTGCTTAACGTTGGGAGGACAACTTCTGTAAATTTTCGCTAATGATGGAAAGTCTTCACTTAATATGACTATCATGGCTTTTTTTTTTACTAAATAACTGTTTGGGCTCCAATTTACCAAGAAGATGTATTTTGGAATAGTAAAAAGTTGGAGAATGTGTGGTTGAAAAGTAAGGAAACGTTTTGAGTTTAGTATAAAATTATTTTATGGGAGAATGTGTGGTTAAAAATGAGTGTTGAAAAAATGAATTTTGAGAAAAATGGGGGCTCAAACAATGGCTAAATTCCTGTATTTGTTCCATGTATTACAAGGAATTCATGTGACCAAAGAGAGAAAAATGATTAGTCGCATAATCTCCTCCTTAAATGGGTTTTTGTCTTATTCATCCCTTTTTTTCCTCTTTTCTTTAAAACATAAAACTTGTACTTGGTAATGTTATCTAAATTTATTCTTGTTAATGAAACTGGATGGAATGCCAGCATTGGCATTGAAGTGGTGCACTAGTGGCCATTTAAATTTTTTATCCTTTTTTATGTTTAAATCTATTGGACTGCCATAATGATTGACCATAAAAGTTATAACGATCCGACTTTGTGTCGCAGCCGTTATCATATCGTACGTATTGTCCGCTTTGGGAGAGCATAGACACATTTTAAATCTTCCATATGATGGAGGTCTTGAGTTCGAATCCTGGGGACGCGTCAGAAAGCCGTGAGAGGTAAGATGGATCTATGCTCTCCCAAAGCGGACAGTACGTACGATATAATAACGGCGGCGGCGCAAGGTCGGGTCGTTACAAAAGTTCTATTAAGAAGTTAGGAATAATTACTCCTCAAAGTTATTGATGTACCTTCCCAGGTTGACGAGTATTATGCTTATGTGAACATTTATTTCTGAAGTTGAGGTTCTACTTTAGTTCATTTGGATAGATATCAAGGATATTCATGGATGGAATTAGGGTGTGCATGGTTACTTGGAACTGAAATGCTGTCTTCCACTGTAATTCCATTTTATGCTTATTTGCTTCTAGTCACAACCGCTTATGTATTCTCTTCATACAAAATGTGAGCACTTTCTCTTGGAATCATGTCTTTAGTTCCCATGTGTAAATAGTCGGTTAGTCTCATATACTTGATTATGATCAATCCATCCTTAAATTTTTAACACATTTTGAATGGGCAACGCATGTGGCATATCCTTTCTCTCCATTTCAATTTCTGTAAAAATATTTTTTAAACATGCTTTAATTTTGTGCATCAAGTTATTATATTACTGCTGTGCTTGAAATGTAATACTGTCTACTTCCTTGGAAAGACTTATTTGAACTTATCTGCTTGAGCATTTGTGTTTTGACAGAGAGCTGATGCTTCAACTGTTTGGAAAGAGTTCACAACTCCTGAGGGTAGAAAGTGAGTGTAATTATATTGTTTTATGCTTAATATTCTTTCCTACTTTTTCTGTAGTAAATTTCTCAACTTAGTGGGTTATATTTGTGAACTTAGCTCAATGGGCCTTTTACAGGTATTACTACAACAAGGAAACAAAGCAATCTAAATGGACAATCCCTGATGAATTGAAGGTTTATCGATAGAAATAATGCACTTTTATGATTACTTTCTTATTTTATTCTCTTGGACTTACTTTTCCATATGTGCTTCCAGTTGGCCCGTGAAGAGGCTGAAAAGGAAGCTGCCCAAGGAGCACATACTAGTTCTATTGTGCCAGCCTCTGCTACAGGCACTTCTGTTGAACAACTATCTGCTGCTGTCACCACAGTCAGCTCCACCAACACGTCTGGAGTCACTTCAAGCCCTGTTGTGGTTGCCTCCATTACTAATGCTAGTGCTTCTCCAGTGATGGTTTCTGGATCATCAGCCACCCCCACGACAAACACTGCTCCCACAAGTGCGGTGGGTGTGCCCTTAGTGGGAGAAACAGTCGTGCCATCACCTTTTAATCCAACACCAGTGTATGAAATTCATCGATGGCTTTAGCTTTCACAATTTGTTTCAAGAGTTCCCCTTCAATAGTTGCTTATCCATTTCAGGAGCAACATCGAAAGTTCATCCTCCAGTATTGAGGCTTCACTAGGTGGGGCTTCCTTCCAGGATATGGAGGTATGGATGGCCCCTTAAGATTTCTATTTGCAGTTGTGCTACTCATCCTATATTAAGATAGGGACGAAGCTGTCTACTACATAGAATTCAAAGTTCTTTCTGCCTTTCACGTTGCATTCCCCTTGATTTGTTTTATGGAAATGTCTTTCAGGGGTGAAACCAATGTTTTGAAAACTGCACCGGGAGCAACCTTGAAAAGTTAAAAGGGTCAAGGATTGAACTGGGTTGGACTGGGGTCAACTCAGTAGTAAAAAGAAAAATAAATAAATATATAATTTTTATACCATTAACAATTATATCATATTAAGTATAAAGGAGTTAATAGACATTATTTCAATATACTAATAATACTTTCAAATTTCTATTTATAATTTAACATTGAATACAAAGTAAATGGGCCTAGTAAAGCCTCAAACTAAATGTCCATATGCATTTCAAACTCCACCCCGGAACCCTAACACTATAAATTATAATCATTTATCGCCACCACCGCGCTGCTTCTTATTTCTTTAACTGTACGCTTCTCTAGTAGGTTTTGGTGGTTCTCTACATATTTATGCAGATATTCTGATATGTGTGAGTGCATATTTTATTATGAAAACGTGTGGATTGAGTTTGAGTGAACAAAGTTGGAATATTTAAGATTGCAGGTGGCCTGAAAACGACCGAAACTGGTGAGCATTAAGCTTTTTTTGTCCGAAAAGCAAACCGCTAAGGCCTGTGAAACCATGTCCTCCGTTTCACCAGTTCTCGGTTTAATGGCTTTTATACCGGGTTCTGAACATGAGGTTTTTTTAACTCTAAACAGGACCAGACTTCGCTCCAGTCCCCGGGTATTCTGGTTGGACCATCCAGTCCGGTGTGACTTTCATAAAATTGGGTGAAACTGTGGTTTCTTGCCAGCTTTTGTTCCTATTTAATATGCTTGTAAAACTTGTTCTTTAATTGAAGAATATATATATATATATGTCTGATGTATGGAGGTTTCAGGCAGGGGAGAAGTACTATACATTATAAATTGAGTGTAATTATCGCAGGAGGCAAAGAAGGGAATGGCTGCTGCTGGAAAAATAAATGTAACTCCGGTGGAGGAGAGATCATTGGATGATGAACCCATAGTATATGCTAACAAGCAGGTATGAATTTTGAAAAGCTTTTGTCAACATTTAATAGGAGAGATTTATGAGTTCTATCTCACTTCTGTTCAGGAGGCAAAAAATGCATTCAAAGCACTTTTGGAATCTGCAAATGTTGAGGCTGATTGGAGTTGGGAGCAGGTAAGTTGAATGTATTCCTCTGGTCTTCCGTATTTGTCCTTGAAGTGCTATTTATTGATATTGAGATGCCATATCAGGCTATGCGAGTTATTATTAATGACAAACGATATGGTGCACTGAAAACTCTTGGTGAGCGTAAACAAGCTTTCAATGAGGTGATTGGCTTGTTGAACAGTGTTAATTCAAAATATGTTACTATTCAGTTCCTTTGAGCAAACTATAATTTGGTCTTTTTGCGTTATTTGATAGTATTTGATGCAAAGAAAAAAACTGGAGGCTGAGGAGAGACGTCTCAGGCAGAGAAAAGCGAAGGAGGAGTTCACAAAAATGTTGGAAGTAAGCATTGAAGTACTTTTCAGTTCGACATGTAGATAACCAACAATGTAGTGATTGTAGAAGTTGGAAAGGGAAAAGTAAATTTGTTAGGAGCGCAGACGGACAACAAATTTTAGTTTCTTCGTTATTAACTAACTGTTGTGCTTGCTGTTGGCAATATAACTTCTTTGGCTTTTATATTTACCTAACCATTCTCTTTGCATTGTGTCTCATTGGATGACTAAGAGTGTTTAATTTCTTCTTAGGAATCTGAAGAACTTACATCATCCACCCGCTGGAGGTATGTCTCTCTTTTTCTTAGATAGCAGGCGAAGGGGTGTCTTATTTAAATCTTATATTTCAACCAGCAAAGCAGTGGCAATGTTTGAAGGAGATGAGCGTTTTAAGGCTGTTGAGCGAGAAGCAGACCGCGAGGATCTTTTTAGGAACTACTTGGTAGACCTTCAGAAAAAGGTAAACAATTCGTCATGATTGTGATTGAAGTGTTCAGATTCGATTAATTATTTGTACCAATGTAATATTGCTTTGAAGCTTGTGCTTGTGTGTTTGTAATTTGTTATTTATTTATTTTTTGTTAATTAAATAAGGAAGGTAAGAAGTCTGTACATCATTATCTGACAACTTCCATAACTGGTTACTGAATATGCACTTAACTGAATTCTTGCATATTTCTGGTCCCTTCATGTATCAATGTGTACAAAGTTCAGGAAAAGGCAAAGGCTCAAGAGGAGCATCGACAGAATAGGTTGGAGTTTAGGCAATTTCTGGAAACCTGTGCCTTCATCAAGGTAATACATCTTTGCTATAATTTCTTGCTTTCTCTTTCTTGCCCTTCTGTATCTCTATTTGAAATGTTTGACCTTTGCAATTAAATTGTTTACTGTGTAGGTTGATACCCAGTGGCGGAAAGTTCAAGATCTCTTGGAAGATGATGAAAGATGCACACGCCTTGATAAAATAGATCGCCTCGATATTTTTCAGGTAGACAATTGTGCATGATGTGACCATCAATTATCTTTTTCTTGGTTAGAACTGCAACTCCTTAGTCATATAGTCATTCTTTACTTTTCTTTCTTTGCGCCTTAATTCCTGACAGCATCCTGTGTTTCAGATAATTTTATAGTCTGGTTCAGCTTATCCTGTCTTCAGCTTTTGACCTCAAAATGTGCATAATTTGTCCTAATATACCTCTAATATTTGCTGTTAATACAGGAATATATCCGTGACTTGGAGAAAGAGGAGGATGAGCAGAAGAAGAGACAAAAGGTGTTGTAGGAAACAACTTTCTTATAGTTAGTTACAATCTGATTTGTGTTCTTAATTGTTAAATGTTTGATTGCACATAAAAGGAACAATTGAGACGAGTTGAGCGTAAAAACCGTGATGAATTTCGCAAGATGATGGAAGATCACATATCTTCTGGCACTCTTACGGCTAAAACTCATTGGCTTGATTATTGTAAAAAGGTATTTTAGTTCTGTTATTTTGTTTTGAACACAGGTTTTTTTAATTGAGTTAGTTTGTGGCCATTTTACTAATCTTCATAGTTTGCTTATCAACATGTTTTTCATTCTAGGTCAAGGATTCTGAAGCTTACCAGGCTGTCGCCTTGAACACCTCTGGTTCTACACCGAGGGATTTGTTTGAGGATGTCGTTGAAGAATTGGAGAAAAAGGTATATAGCGAAGGCCCTTTGCGGTCAGCTTTCTTATGCTAGGAGGTTATTTTTTTCCATCATATGGTTCCTGACTTCCTGTAATTAGTTGTTATTTGTCATTTTCTTTTCTGATTTCCGTTTCAGGTGGTATTTTTTTTATTTTATTTTTTTCATTTGTGATATTTTTTTCCACCTTCGAAAAGAGTCTCTCTTACAACAATTTGAAAATTTGGTAGTCAAATGAATCTGTAGTCTTGCCATCATAAATCTATAACTTTTATGTAATTCCTTGTTAAGTTCTTCCAACTTCACTAAATAGTTTGCTTACATTTAAGGTATGGTGGAAGTGGTGTTGTTTGAGATAACTGATGAATCTGGGTCCTGGGAGAATAGTTTTTAGTCCTATGTTAATCTTTTTGTTTCTTGTTGCCCATGGGCACTAGACATGTAGAGATAGCTTAGCTTTACTGGGTTGTGAAGGCCTCTCCAATCTGCCGACCTGTTCCTTGGTGTCTTCAATGGACCTGTAAACTTTATCATTCAATGGTGTTTTCTTGTTTCTCTCTCATGTGTGATGATTAGTTGTGGCACTATCTTATTTGGTAACTGCTTAAGTGTTGATCACCTAGTTCATCATGTAAGACCATTTTATTCAGCAATTACAAGTTGCTAGATTTCCCTTTCTCACCACCAGTGCCTGGGGAAGTATCGAAGATAGAAGCATACTTGATCTAATGTGAATCATAATATTATTTTTAATGAGATGACACCTTTTTTTCTTCTTCTTATAACCGTGGATGTCTGGGCCAGCTTGCACGTACATCGACTAATCTCAAGGGGCCCTGAAGTATACAGTTGGATACTCACTTCAGTGGCCCTGAGGGGACTCTAATGAGATGATACTTTATTTCGTAAATAATAAGTAAAATTTATGAGAACAAGATATTTCGAGTTTTTTGCTGATGAAGTTATGCATAGTCTTTTGAGTATCACTCTCTGGTAGCTGATGATACATTCGGCCAACGTGTGGTTGCCAACACTTACTTTTTGTTTGTGATTATAATTGTTTTATTGTATCATAAGGAGATGGAGGAGTGTTACCTATCATGGGTACCACCACTGATTGTTCATTTTTAAACTTTGACAGTATGATGATGACAAAGCCTGTGTAAAAGATGTGCTGAAGCTGGAAAAGGTAGGATTATGCGACTTCTGTTTCTCTATCTAGTGTGCGTGTGTGTGTGTCTATACTACATGTATATTTTGAATTACGTTTTCTTCTTATTTTCCAGATTACAGTTGCATCAACATGGACGATTGAAGACTTCAAGTCCTCTATTGAACCAAGCAGTGGTTCATTTTCAATATCTGACATTAATTTACAGGTACCTAGTTTTTGTTGCTCCTTATTTTGTCCTTGCCTTTATTTTTGTTCTTGCTTCCTGAAGGTATGTACTTAAAACTCAGAAAAAGACAAAAACAGTCGAGATGGATCCTCCCTCACGTGTAGAAATTCAACTAATTTTATGTGTGACTCCTTGTAACCTGCATCTAGGCTCTCTAGTACATGCACAAGTCATTATAAGTAATAGATAAACATTTTCAGAACTCATGTAATCTGCATCTTTATCATTCCCTACACATCCCATCCATCCATAAACCCAGCGCAACTGACCACTATCATCTTTACCCTTCCAAACCAAAGAGGAAAAAAAAGGAACAAATTGAGGGTAAGTGTCCATACCAATTTCCATGGGAACCAATACTTTACTCTTGTACCATGATGATTCCTGACACTTTAACCATCACTATTGCCAGAACCAAAGGATTGACTACAGCCTTCAGCACAACCATCACTGTTGCCTCGTACTGAAGCCTCTATTTGAAAATATCTCAAGTTCGAACAAATTTCTTTCACCTCCAGTTTGTCTCGATAAAATATAAACAGTTCAAATTGTTAGATCTTTGAAATGTTTTGTTGACCCTGGCCCCTTGAGCAAAACGGTGTTTTCTTTTGCACTTAATTTGATATGAAAGTTAACTGACCATGTCCTTGTTTTATTGGTCAAAGTGAACCGTTGAAGCTTACTATTCATGGTTAACATTCAATACTGATGTAGGCCTAAAGTGGTCAACTAAAACTTAAATAGCCTTGGACTAGGTTTAGAGATCTGGAGATATTAACTAACTCCATAGACAATTGATAAACCTTCAATAAAGAGTGTTAAGCATTTGGGCATGTTTACGACCTTGTACCTTGGTGAAAGTTCTCTAATTCTTAGCATATTGGACTTGTCTTTTCGTCATTACATTAGCCACCAGACTTCTAAAATAGACCTGCTAGGTTCCCAAGGGTTTTTAAATTTTTTTCATCTAGTCTGGTCTCACTGATTTATAATAAGCTTTTGGTGCACCTTGGTTGTTTCTGAGATTAGTGTTTTCTTATAATTCCAGCTTATATGCGAGGACCTTATTGAGAGAGCAAAGGAGAAAGAAGAGAAAGAAGCTAAAAAACGTAAACGTCTTGCCAAAGATTTCACTGATAAACTGAGCGCTATTAAGGTCAGTAAGATCTGCAATAACAGCAAGATGAGAGGGTTATTATGTTGTATCATTGAGTGTCCCGGTTGCTTGTAGCATCTGTTGACAACTTTGACCTTTTTTTGTTAATTTTTAGGAAATAAATGCAATGTCGAGTTGGGATGAATCCAAAAAACTTGTTGAGGACAGCTCGGAGTACAGGTATTGTTTTCTCAATTGGACAAGACATGCACTCTAATGGTTTGGATGCTATCTTGGTATCATCTAGAGCATTGAAACATTATGCATTGTTTCCTAACCTGTATTTATATTAGGTCCATTGGAGAGGAAAGTGTTTGTCAGGAGATATTTGATGAATATGTTAGTCGCTTGCAAGAGAAAGCCAAGGAAAAGGAGCGTAGGAGGGAAGAGGAAAAGGTGATGGAGTTCTGGATGCTTAAATTTTTTTGTTGGTATACTTTTATATGGCTCATAGAATAAGAATAAGAGCTTTTGTGTTTGCCACTGAACTTCTGAAAATCTTCAGACACATTTGGGAGCTGATTACGTAAATTGAGAATTTTAATATGGATGAAACACATTGTACAATAGCAATGAATTGGTGTTTATTCTTACCCTTCATATTAAATTTTGTCTGGTTAAAATTTGCTACATGCTAAAAAGTGAAATACACAACATTGGATTGATGGAGGCAAAGCTGCCCTTCTCAGCTGAGCTTCGCCACTGTTTATTTAGACATTTGGGCAATTATCATGGTCTTGTGGGCTCTAATGTCTTTGAGAAACTGTCCGTTTTGACCTGAGTTGTCTTCAATTTGTCGAAGTGAAAGATGCCATTGGTCTCCTCTTCAAAATGTTTTAAAAGATGCTTAATGTTATATAGTGATTATCTTAGTTCTCAAGCTTTATATTTTTTAGTCGTCTGACTGTATCTAATTTGTTTTGAAAGAATTTCCAATAATTTAGTATATTTCCTGTGCTTATGGTTTTTGGACCTTTACCCTATGTTTTTTGTTTCCTAGTAGAGATGACATATTCGATGTTGTGTCTAGTAGCCCCCTCTTGGAAACACTTGTGGCTGCTTAGTCGAATCTTTGCTTCTTGAAACTTCTTGATTTTGATTCTATTTATTTCTTCACATGTGTGCCCTTGACAGGCAAAAAAGGACAAAGAAAGGGAGAAGGAGAAGAGAAAAGACAGAGAGAGAAGAGAGAAAGAGAGAGAGAGAGAAAAAGAAAAAGAGAAGGATGACAAGGAGAGAGACAAAGATAGAGAGCGTGAGAAAGAAAAAGACAAGGTGAAAGAACATTCGAAAAAGGATGAAGCAGAAAGTGAGAATATGGATGTCACAGACAGTCATGGTCACAGAGATGACAAGAGGAGGGATAAGGACAAGGAGAGGAAACATAGGAAGCGACATCAGAGTGATGACGTGAGTTCCGATAAGGATGACAAAGAAGAGTCGAAGAAGTCCCGTCGTCATGGCAGTGACCGTAAAAAGTCAAGAAAGGTATTTTGAATTACGGTTCTCTTTCTCATTCTTTGATGATCAGTCGAGTGGAGTAACTGTTACCTTGTTCTCTTTTGTTGCAGCACACATATTCACCTGAATCAGATAGCGAGAGTAGGTACAAAAGACACAAAAGAGAACACAGGGATGGATCTTCTCATAATGGTGGAAACGAGGAGCTTGAAGATGGTGAACTTGGTGAGGATGGGGAGATCCAGTAAACTCAACTGACTGACTTTTTCTCCTGTAAGGAGCTTCTGTACGGCTGCGCCATTGAATCGTATCTTTACAGGATAAATATATTGATTAGCTCTTTGTTATTTGTTTTCTTGCGCTGCTGTCATGTGATATTCAAATTATCCCGACCCGCTATCCAACCAAGAAGAAAATAGTGCTCAAGTTCAAGATGTAACTGCTGCCTTGATAGGGGCTTAAAAATTTTCGTAGTTTCTTTAAACCGTTTGTAATTTGTTTAGTCGAGTTTAATGCCTTATTGTGTATTCAAAATGGCTATTGTTTATTTTGTATTTATAAGTACTCAATGAAGTGTTTTATTTCTAACTTGTCAATCAGCTCACTATGATTTTTATATTTTAACTTGTCAATCATAATGTTTGGCAAAAAAGGTCTGCACAATGCTTTTGGTCTCATTAACCTTAAGTATGTGTTAAAGGTTTTAAATACACTTTCATTTGAAATATATAAAATGTCCAATTTTATTATAAATTTAAAACCAACAACAAAATGGTATTTTGCCTTTTTAATTGATGAGTGTTGTTTTAACTAATTTTATGTTTGTTTCATTTTATGTTCTCTTGTATCACATGAAAATTAATGAAAACAAATTTTAACTATATTTGGAGTGAAATTGTGTGTCCATGACCCAAAACGGCATGTCGTTATAAATGGTTTGTATAAAATAATTTCGTATTTGTTTTACCTTATATTCTTTTGTATTCACAAGAAAATGAACAAGTTTTCACTAAATTTAGAGTGAAATTGAGCTCCCGTTTTAAATGGTTGGGTATCGTTTTAATTAATTTTTATATTCGTTTCACTTTATTTTTCACTTGTATTCATATAAAAATGAACAAATGCAAGTTTTCATTACATTTGGATACTAATATCATGCAAAGTTCACACGATAAAAATGAGCAATATTGTTACGTGAGTAAATTACACCGTACTTAACTTCGAATGAAGTTAAAAAACCCAAATCCATTATTTGTCAAATATGGGAGAAGATACACAACAAATTAGCTTTTTTAACTTGTATAAATCTTTTAAGATATTTCAAAGTATGATTGATTAGTTTTAGAGACTCGTTACGACATGCTAACGTTATAAACGGTAGGTGCCATTTAAATTATTATTATGTTGGTCTCACTTTATTTTACTACATTTGCATACCATGGTCGATAACAAAATTCACCCAATAGTGACCAACAATATTGTTCTGTAAGTAAATTATACTGGACTTTCACTTTAAATGAAGATAAGTAATTTAAATTCCATTATATTCTAATTATGAGATAAAATATTCAACAAAGTAGCTCGTTTTACTTGTATAAGTCTTATAAACTGTTCCAAGATATGATAGTCTAGTTTTAGAGTGAAATCGAGACCTGCGACTCAAAACAGCATGCTGACGTTATATAAGGCTGAGTGTCTTTCAACTATTATTATGCTGGTTTTACTTTATGTTCACTCATATTCATACGAAAATGAATGAATGCAAGTTTTTATTACAATTAGATACCAAGGTCGATACAAAAGTTCACCCGACTAGAAATGACAAAAAAAAAATCATTCAACCCAATGCCCATGAGACCCCGCTCTGAATGGTAAATGGATTACGTGCCTAACCGGATAAACGAGACGGAGACAGGGCAATGATCATTGCCTCGAACTGGGTACGAGACGGCTACAGAAAACATAGTATCGATCCTGTTTAAAGTTAATTTTTTTTATCAAATAAATTTATCATGATTTTCAAAGAGAACATAAGTTTTTTTTAAATAAATTGGAAAAAAAAGTAATA
>CAIGRL010167605.1:0-14272 GCA_903798325.1 Fraxinus xanthoxyloides | reverse complement strand
TCAAATGGGACAATAAAAATACTAATTTTTTTCTTTGCATTAGTTAAGGTCTTATCAATAGGCCGGGGTTAAATCGGTTTTTTTGGATTAACCCGTGACCCGACCCACATTCTTTGCCCAAAACCCAACCCAACCCAACCCACGCCCACCCCTACTCCTGCCACCTCGACTAGCAACCCGTCCCATCCCCACTATATCACCTCGGAGGGCTGCAACCTCATCCTGAAGCTCTAGCAAGTGACAACGTAGAACTCCAACATCATTAGATAAATCGTCGACCCGTTCTATAAACTCTCGTTGTATCTCGCCTATGTGCTCCGTCAGGCGGTAGTACTGATCGTCGACCTTTCCTATAAACTCTCGTCGCATCTCGCCCAGCTGCCCCACTATAAATTTAGTCACACGGTCATACAGCTCAGCGAAATACTGCCTCGACTGTGTGTAGGAGATCCACGGGGTAGGTGAGTAGATGGGAGAGAAGGAGACCTGATCGATGGCAGTGATGCTCTCGGCGCCTATGATGCCCTCGACGGAGGTGATCGTCGATCAACTAGACCATGCTCCTACACGAATGGGAACATGAAAAATTATTCTTTTAATGAAAATAGGCTACGCATACAAAATTGTAATCAATAAATTATATTCAATTCACATACCTCATTTGGCAGAGGATAAAATCGAACACTCGATCGTCTTCATTGTGCGGAGCTACTAATTCACGCACATAACCATGAGCATCCTCCTCCATCGACGACATCAACTCAGTTATTACTTCATGCTAGCACATCAACATTTCTTCTAGTTAATAATCATGTGATCAGATTTTGGAGCTACGCACAACATAAATAGCAAATGTATTGTCTCACCTGAGGGTCACCGAGGAGAGTTGATAATTGTTCGCTAGTTGGACATCCCTCAACTCGGGATGCTCGCCAATGATGCATCCGATGACAACGTGTCTTCTCTTGCCTCCCATACACCCAGAGCTGCAACATATACAATTATTATATTCATATTTAATACAAAAAGTATTTTTAACGTTAATTATATCAAACATTTACCTGCACTACCAGGGGCAATCCATATGTATTGTACTTACGCATGATCCCCTTTCGGCCTCGAGTATAATCTGGTGAAAATGTGCATTGTGTCCTCGAAACATCTCCGGCCCTACGGATATGTGTTGAAGAAGTCAAAATCGTCAACGATATCCAGATGTGGACCAGACTGAGCTTCAATCTGTCTAGCATGTAGTCACACCCCTGATTGCGTCCATCAGCTACGACAGAAGCACCGTCCCTATCCCTGGAAGTAAGCGTCGTGCAGCTTGTCGCCTCTCTGAATACCGACACGAGCTGCATCATCGCCATAATCTCCAGACCAGTGATCAGGGCAAACTCGGACATAGAGAAACTGAAGACTTTACCCCCGAGGTCGAAGTGGAGGGCATCACCGTCGACTAGATTCAACAACCGACACAGTTGGCAACGATGCTTTGCCCCCAAAAAACTGCATAGCTCTCAACTCTTACATGGGTCAAAGAAAGGGTCGACGTAGCATATCTGCATATTGCTCATCCGTAACTCCAATACAACGGTGTAACCGTCAAGGCTACCGTTCTCGGTAGCCTTGTCTGACATCTGTCTCAAAGTCATGTCCAAGTAGTACTCCATGCTGCAAAAATTTAAATATTAGCACATCNAAACTCGGACATAGAGAAACTGAAGACTTTACCCCCGAGGTCGAAGTGGAGGGCATCACCGTCGACTAGATTCAACAACCGACACAGTTGGCAACGATGCTTTGCCCCCAAAAAACTGCATAGCTCTCAACTCTTACATGGGTCAAAGAAAGGGTCGACGTAGCATATCTGCATATTGCTCATCCGTAACTCCAATACAACGGTGTAACCGTCAAGGCTACCGTTCTCGGTAGCCTTGTCTGACATCTGTCTCAAAGTCATGTCCAAGTAGTACTCCATGCTGCAAAAATTTAAATATTAGCACATCGAATATAAGATAATGAAATACAACATAATTTCAAAAAATTAATTGAACTGAATTATAACAACTACATGGAAGAAAGAATTTGAAATTGAAAAATAAAAGGAAACAATAATTTGCTAATTTCAATAAAAAGAATATTTCGTTTTGGTAAGATATCAATTTAAAAATTTCTTCATTTAATTATATATATAAAAAACTCAAATATTAAAAGTAAGTAAAAGCTATAAATATTATTTAATTAAATTTTTTTACAAAGAATATTAAATTAAAGAATTTTAGATTAAAAATCAAAAGGAAAAAAAAAAGAATATGCTAATTTGTTAAAATAGAATATTTAATTTTGGTCATTATCAATTTAAAATTATTTATATAATTTTATATATCAAAATTAAAACAAAAGGAAATTATTAAAATATAAAAGAATACAAATATTATTTAACTACATTTGGAATACAAATATTATTTAATTAAATAAATAATTATAAAAATAAAAAATGAATCAAACAAAATGCTATTTAAAATTTCTTACATTGTCCATTTTAGGAGAGGCTACACACATCTTACTCTTTACGGATTTTTACTGAGTTCATAGTATTCGAATATATGACCTTTTCATTTAGGAAAGTTGGTATCATGATTCAATTTAAGCGGAAAATATTATGAGAACGAATCCTGATTTCACGATAAAAATTTGTGAAGGATAAGATGAATTTAAACTCTTTCAAAGTGGACAATACGTAAAAAAAGAGTGAGCACAAGGCCCAACTCTTTACAGTTACGTTTGTGAGGCGACGCGACCAACGTTGGGTAGCGATGGCAGGAAGGTGATGGGATAGGTTTTACCATTTCCGATTTGGGGAGTAAGAGGAGGTGGATGGGGTGGGAAGATGATGTTTTTTTAAAAAATTATTTTATGTTAAAAAGTAGGGAAGTTACCATTTTGCTCTTTTTAGATTTGGTCAAAATACATTTTCTTGATCAACCAATGGTCAAATCAATCCATTTGCCCCCCGGATGCAATAAAATGAAAGGTTTGGGAATGTAAATGGCACAGACTAAAGATTTGAATAAATCCTGCGACAAATTGAAAGATTTAAGATCATTGCTACAATTCTCCCTGAAAGTTTTACATAACGGGACTAAAGAAAGCAAGGGATGTACTTGTGTGCCATGCTTTATTAGTCAATCAAGTAGTCCTCATATAGGCGTTAACACAACAAATAGTAGCAAGAAAATAGGAGCCGTGTAATTTTTGTATGCCCAGCTTTTGATCTATCTGCATGTTTTAGTTCTTTATGAGTCTTTGGCGCTGTGTAATTTTTGATTTGTATATTTTTGTTGAATGCCCGGGTATACCTGGCTTTTGATGTATTTGTTTCTTTTGAAGCACTGTTGTCTTCTTGTTTTTGTTACTCGAGTATGTCCGATTTACTTATACATGATTTTGATCAATATAATTAATTATTACCGATCAAAAAATAAATAGGAGCTGCATAACCAATCCTATAAACTAGGTAAATCAGAAACAAACTAACTAATGATGCTAAAGACAGGTTAACATGCAAATTACTAATTCAACAAGGAAGAAACTGGTTGTCAAACCAGGGGCACCAAATGGGCACCCCTATTGGAGGGGGGGTCTGCAGACCTGGGATTTAATCCCGAGACAAGTAGCACCTCTCATTCAACAAATAGAACATATTAAAGCAGATTCATGCAAGTTTCATCACTATCACAATTCACAAAAATTCAGTTCAGGCCAAGTATAAATCATTAAATAGTTATATGTCATTCTACACTCACTTCGTGCCTCCAAAAGACACCACTGCTGATCCAAAGTAACAAATAACTAATCTAAAAATGCTATTATATATGCAGTATATCTTCTCCTTTTCTAATATTTTCCAGTTCCAGAAGAGGGAAAACTGAAAACCCCGCTTAGAAACCTCCAATTACACGAGGAACGTGCAAATCCCCCAAAAAATAATCAATGATGATATAATCTTTCCACTATTTGACCTAAAACCCAGCGACTTACTATCTGTAACCCCAACAAGAAACCTGCAATCACCGACTGAAGGATCGTGGGAAGTAACCACCCCAAGTCCATCAAATTCACAAGTCCGAGGATTCTGTTTTTGTAACTGATAGTAGCTGTTGAATGCATAAGAAATATTTCCCTTCTCGCCAATACCATTGCAAGATCCTCCATAGTTGAGTGTTGTGCAATCAGCAAAACTACAAGCAAGTCTGAAGTGATTAGCGACACCAGCAAGGTCCCTGGTCGGATTTGCCACACACCATCTAGAAGGAAGGTAACGAACATTCTTTGCATTCTTTAATAATCCACTGCCAAGGTTTAGAGAGTATTTTGCCTGCCCGTCAAAAGAGAATATGCCCCAGTGCCTCTCAAAGTTCCCTGGAAGTACGCTTTTAGCTCCTTCGTCCAGGAGACCGAAAAGATAAATGTCCATGGGCGGCACACCAGGCCTGAGAGGGGTTCCTTTTTTGCTAAGAACACGATTCACGAGACCTTGATTGAACAACTTTGCAGCAGAAAGATTTGCACCGAGAGCCCCATCCGTAGGCCACCCCACCTCCCCGATAACGATGGGCATATGACCATACCCAATTTTGCTGAGGGCCGCAAGTAAAGTGTCGAAATTCCCATCAAACGCATTGTAGTAAATGTTTGGTCCATCCACCACAGGGTGTGTTGTACCCTCAAAGAATGCATAATCTTGAGGGAAGTCGGAGTTCAAATACAGGCTGAGAAAGGGATAAATATTGACGATAAATGGTGAACCATTAGAACTCAGGAAGGAAACGATCTGTGTCATGATTTGTGCGAGTTCGGGTCGAAAAGCTCCTTGTGATGGCAGAGAAGACACGTAAGCATCAGCATTGCACGGTACAACCAGCTTTACCATGCCTGCAAGATTTGCTTTGGCTAAAGACTGCTGCAAATTAGTCAGAGCAGGGAAAACATACGATTGATATTGGCCAGAATAGCTTGTAAGAAAGGGCTCGTTTCCTACTGCAACATACCTGTGATCACGACACGAAAATCAGCACCAAAAATACGACTTTCCAACTAAAACTTGACATTTAATGAAAGAAAAGCGTCCACTGACCCAAGTGCCACAAATTTTGAAAGGTTGCAGATGCCAAGAATAAAGTTTATTCATATGTTAAAGACTACGATTTTTTGCAATCAAAGATTTGAATGTCCTATAGATCCTAACATTTATAACAGATCACTGTTCAATTCATAATGTTCAGACCATTCCATTAAGGTTAGTATGATGTAAATCTTCTTCAAATGTCTTTTGCTCATCACCACAATTTGCATTTTTCCTAACAAAAATGGATCATAATCGATGTGCTGCCAACACAATACCAAAATTTTGTTTGTACATTCACAATAGATTCGACCTCGAAGATAGAATAAGAATTTTAAGGGGACATCTATTAACAGTCTTCTGTCCAAAGATTATATATCATATACCAACAAAACAGAGAAGCAAAAAGGTAAAATAAAAGGAGCACAAACATGATATACTAACTAATACCAAAAACTCTTGGGAAAAAAACATAAAATTTTGAAAAACACAATAAACTGAACTTTATAACCAAAAAAGGTATAAGAAACTAACGCAAGGACCAAAGTAAAAATTAGACATATACCAGTTAGAAACTCAAGCAATAATAATAATAATAATAATAGAGAGAGAGAGAGAGAGAGCGGCAACATACTTGATATCAACACCACCTTTAACCATATATCTTGAGACATTCTGAGAAACCCATAAATCAGCAGCAGAAGCTGAGGAACTGAGGACTGCCAGCATTTCATTTGGGATTCCTACCATGACCTCAATCCCACTGCCCCTTAGAGCATTAAGCACACCAGGGTCTGCATCAAAAAGCTTCACTTTTTCAATCTTATTGTCCTTCAAGAGATCCACCACAGTTTCCGGTGACAACCTGTGCAGCGCCACCGTGCCCCAGTTCACTCCTATCCCTGATTCCACCACCACCGCGCACAACAGGAAAACAGTGATCATAGAAAAAAGGTTGCTCGCCATTTTACTTTTATTCCAAGAAATCTTGGAGAACCCTACCATGATCATGCATTTAATCATGCACCTTGTTCTTGAACTTTATATAAACTATATTAATTGTTTTTGCTCTTGAAGGCGGTGGAACGGAGGAGATTCCAGGAGAACAGGGATGGAAAAGTGTAGAGATTTTTGTTTACTTGATTTACAATTTTACAGTTTGGAGAATCCCGTAAATACCAAAAAGGAAAAGAAAAACGGGCTATCGCTTGAAATTTGAACACGGCTCAAACAAGGGAGGTTGGGTCTGCTGTGTGACATGATAAGACGGCAGATATTTTCTAAGATAAAAAGTATGTCTAAAATTTGTAATTTTGAAATGATATCAAGTAATTTAATTTTTTATAAACAGAATATAAGTCGATTTTGATTATCATGTGATTCCTACAAAATATATCGTTAAAATTAAAAAGTTGACTTTTAACTTCATTTTACTATAATAATAAAATCCAAACAATCACTTACTGTTCCCTTCGGCTTAAATAAAAATTAAAATTTTAATAAGTTCTAATAAAATTTAATGAAATATATAGTTGAAAAGTTATGAATCTATTAAATATATAATTAAAATTAATTATTAATTTCTTATTATCATTTTCTAAACCATCACACCCATTGGCTAACCCCATTAGGTGCCCGATTAGGAGTGAACTCTATGGGATTGTCACCTTGCACTTTTTAAATGGTCTATCATGTGCGCGCCTTATCTGATATAAAGGAAACACTTTCTCCACGATATAAAAATTGATTAAAATCTGGTTAATCAGAAACAAACAAGGACCAAGTAAATAATTTGTAATCCCAACTAACTAGGTTATTTTTTTTTAATGGTGTGAAAATGAGGAAAAAAGAAAGGGTCTATCGGAGTGCAGGGAGTATTACATAAGATAATGATTGTGGCACAATTCCTCACGACATCTAAAGCCGCGTTTCTAAAGACACGTGGAACGACATTTTTTCAACTGAATCATAATCACTTTTTGTTTTGTTCTTTGAAAAATATCATTGATCCTGTTGATCAGTATGAATAAGCACTGAGATTATTATCATGAATTTTAGTAGATAAGCATGGTTTTAGACAAAAATAATGTTATTCAAGTACTACAGTATGAATCGTGTGACATTTCATTTGAATAAATCGATAATTTAATGTCATGTAATTATCACTTAAATTGATGTTTGACACCAATAATGCTGAATATGTGTTAATAGCATCTCTTTAGACAATACGGCCTCGTAACTTAAAAAGATAAGCATGGTTTTAAACAAAACAGCCAAGGCATCGGATACCCTCCCCACAACCACAGTAAAATATCATGAAATCGCGCATCACTTACTAATAGAAAGGTTGGTGCACAAAAGTTTTGTTCCAAGTTACTTTACCTAAAGAAGCCTTTTCTAAGACTTGCTATTCGGCCACCTGCGTGTGATAAGGTTACCTATGTGTAGAATAACTGGAGTTTGTGCAAAAATCCAATCTTTTTTTTGCTAGCACACATGATCCTCACTAGGTAGCTCATTATCGAAGAATCTCATAAAATACATAGTGAACTTAAAATAATCTAATAATAACTTCCAGTATTCCATATCACTGCAGAACAACATAGAAAAAGGTTATACATTCAACCAAGGACCATGAAGAAGGCTTAGTTTTTATCCTCTCCCGAAATCAGGCTGATTAGTAATGGATCTCACCCATGCCCACTTATGATCTCTCGTGTTCACAGGATTCTTTGCCTGTGCCACTTCCTCCACCGGGATGTATGCGTAGTTTCCGTTAATTGGACCACAAACGAACCCTGTATAGCCAGCCATTGCGCCATGAATTGCTGAGTTTGCCAAAAGAGTGCAGTATAAATTATCAGCAGCGTTTGCAGGTACTGCACGTATCATATACATAGGATCTATGTATTTCACTGTGAACAAGTCTTTGGGATGATCTCTAGCCCACCAGTTCTTAAGCTTGGATTTCAACCAGCTACCGACATCCAAGAGGACTGGATTGCCAGATTCATCCTTTTCTTGTACCTGGGATTCAGTCCTAGATATGATGTCTTGTCCAGCACCCTCAGCAACCACCACCACTGCATGGCCATTGTCTTTCAGACAATTGTCAAGAAACTCGAAAAGCCCTCCCTTTCCTTCCAAGTAGAACTCATTCTCCGGAATTAAACAGCAATCAACATCCCGGCTGCTCAATGTTGCATAGAGGGCAATGTGTCCAGTGTTACGACCCATGAGCTTCACCAATCCTATGCCATTGACTGCACTCTCTGCCTCAGTATGAGCCGCACCGATGGCCTGCTGAGCCATCTCAACTGCTGTTTGGAATCCAAATGATCTGTCTATGACTCCAACATCGTTGTCCACAGTTTTAGGAATTCCAGCTACCGCAATGTACAATTTCCGGTGTTTGATTTCGTTAAATATCTCAACCATACCACGCATCGTGCCATCTCCACCAATGATGTATACCTGATGATGAGACAAAGAATAAACGAGGTAGCAAAATTTCCATAATAGAATACATTGAGTGAAATGGATAGGGAGACTCACAGTCACAGTTGTTACTTCTTAAATGCAATAATTAAGAGCCAGTGAACTAGTCAAGAACTCAAATCCATAACGTGCTTAATTTACCATAAAAGAATACATTGGACGAATGGAGAAGAATAAGTTTTTTTGTTGTTAATTCTGAAATGCAATAATTAAGTGAGTGAACTAGTCAAAAACTCAAATCCATAATATGCTCAAGGCATTGATAATCCTCTTGGATTCCAGAAAACTATTAACTTCTAATTTTGTACATAACATTGGACAGTTGCTATTGGACAACATCAACTGAACCTTGAACAACTAATATTTTATATCCATCAAGTTATGAAAAATTCCCATCCAACAGAATAGTCGCAAAAAGGCATTGACGTTAAAGAAGAACTAATTTCTTGAAGTGTCATTAGAAGTTGTCTTTCCTGTTTTAACTTTTGATTTTTCAGCTGATTTCGTGCAAAATATAGAAAAGCTTAATATTTTCAGGGAACTCAACATTGTTGGATGCGTTTTGAACTGTGTTGAACCTCGATCTCAGTTAGTCCAAACCTAGGAATGTGACATTGTGAAAACTTCTAGATCCCATGGTGCACATTTTGCAGACATGCAAGTGCGTGCAGAACCTCTACTCAAGAAATATAAAAACTATCAAGATTTGACAAATCTACCTCAAAATGCCTAGATGGCCAATAAGATAGCTCTCTATGCAGAACTTCATGGGTATGAACTAGTGCATAATAAAATAAAAAGAGAAAATGTCCATTACATTCCATGTTTTCAGCAATGTTTTATTAGAGAAACAGAGCAGAGTATGAAGCAAACTCTGTCCCAGAAGGACCAATGAATCAATGTCATAATTCTCCAAAAAAATTGATATCCTTATTAAAGGAACAAAGAATCAAACGTATATCGTGTCGGAACTTTTTTAAAAAATCGCGTGTCGGACACTTGTGTCCGTGTCGGTGCTTCTTAGGTTTTATGCGATGAATGTCTTGAAACTGTAACCACGCAATCTTTGAATGTCAATTCAGCTGAGAATTCTGGGACCAAGTTTTGAGAAAATCTGGCTTTGGTAGCTCTATGCTTGGACTTGGGCCCTTAACTAGCTTTGTGCCTATCTGCATGGCAGGAACTTACATGAAAAGATCCTAAGCTCTCATATGTAGTGCTAATGTCATATGGCAAGAAAGAAATAATAGATATTTCAAGGAGGTGAGAAATCTCAGAACATTAGCCAGCTTGTTATTCTTTGTATCCAAGGGAAGGTGGGCCTCCATCTAGAGGTCATAGATACCGGTGGGAATAGAGCAACAGAAAGGTTACCGAACCTGGACCTCAATAAATAGCCTTTTCTGAGAACAAAGCAATTGTATTTAAAACCAAACCTCGAATGAGGGTCAATAACATTTGTGTACAAAGAGACTCTAGGGGTCATATATTGTACAACAAGCGCTTAAATTATATAATGGTGTGAAACCAATATTTACATAAATGGGTTTTCCTTCCTGGGCATGTTTCTTAGCTCCCCCATCGTATTTACATGGGCTGATACTCCACCTTAAGAGGTCTATTGTACCCCCAAAAAATAAATAAAAAAAATGGAACTAATATCTCCACGTCCCAGAATGAAACAGGAACCAGAAGATAAAGACTAGGCATTTTTTTCTTTTGCCTCACTGAATGCCCGTTCTCACAGATGAGACATCAAAAGGATTAAGTGGGTCCTGTATGGTAAGAAGGATTGGAAAGGCTTGAGAAGAATTCCCTTCTGTGAAGGATTAAAAAAGGCCTATACTGACTATTGTAATTACGTGCCTACCCTCAACTAGATCATTAAATAAACAAGAGCACAAACATGCAAAATCTTGTTCATGGCCCATAGTGTATACTACACATGCTAAGAATTTCAATGACTACCAAATTCAGAACACAGATTCACCATAAAAAATCTTCGGGAGCTCATTAAATGAAATGAAATTAAATTAAATTAAAAATTGAAACCTGGTTGAACCCACGATCCTGAATTGCATTGACTATCTTGTGAAGATCAAACCCACCCCTAGAAGTCTCAAGCATGGTGCCACCCATTCTATGCCATCCATGAACCATCTTAGGGTTCAGTGGCACTGGCTCACTCGAATAAAATCCTCTGTAACCAGCTCTTATACCGAAAATTTCACGCACCCCATAGTGCTCCCACAACCCCACCACCAACTCCCTGATCACCGTATTCATCCCGGGGCACAACCCGCCGCACGTGACAATCGCGGCTCGCACGTAACTCGGGTCGAAGTATATTTGCTTTCGAGGTCCGGCCCTGTGGTACTCCAGGCGAGGCCCAGGAGAAGGAAATGTTCCCGAGAGATCATGGAGAATATGTCGGAGAATAACGTCGGAGGGAGTGATGTAGAACTCCGATATAGGGTGAAAAAATGGGTTGTGGTCTAGTGGGTTCGGGTGGATTTGGAGGTCCGGGAGGTAGTCCGTCAGGTGGCTTAAGCGTTGTAGCTTAATGTTTGAGATTGTGAAATGATTTTCATTTTCTGCTACTTCTTGTTGCCGATGGCCAGCCTCGGCGTCGTTTGATGATAATGCCATTGTTGATTTTCAATAAGATAATTCTTCTGCTGATTATGATTATGTAGTGTTCTATTGTGCAACTGAGCATAATATGGAAGAACGCGGAGGATATTTCCTCCTATTTTTGTGAAAGGGGAAGTTCCCGCCGGAGATTGGAATCGAGGTGGCGGAGTAAGAAGCAGACGCGTGGGCTACGTGGTTGAATTCGCAAGACACGTATCGTATACTCATGCGGAGTGGAAAATTGGAACTTCGAACTTGAATTCGTCATATGAAGTTTTAAAAAAAATGAAAAAATCTTAAATTTAGATATAAAATTATTTTATTAAAAAAATGTATGAACGAAAAAAAAAAAAACTTAAGAATTAGAGGATGATCATTAGCTCTATGAACAATTGATTCAGAAAAAAATGATCAAATAAATATTCTTAAAAACTGATAAAAAAAATTTCTTTTTATTATATAATTTAGTGACACCGTGACATGTACCCTTACAGTGTTTATTGATCATTAGCTCTATGAACAATTGATTCAGAAAAAAATTGATCAAATAAATATTTTTAACTTCGTAAAATCAATTTTATGTTTATCTCCACCTCAAGTTCCAAGTTAAAAATCATTTTAAAGTCAAATATCTAGTAAACAATAAAGGCACTTTATAATAATAGTAGACCTGAATAAGATTTTAATCTTTTTTTATTATTATTTTAATATTAAAATCTATATGTATATATATTAATTAAACTATTAAAGCATATATATGTTCGAAGCCCAAAACTTTCATTAGGTTATACTAAATGTTGTGGAAATTGAACTTCACGATAATATTCTTTTCCTATGATATGGGGAAGGAAGCGAAACCTACAAATGGGCTTAAGTGATCATATTTTAATTGCAAAAGGAATTCTAGCCAATGTTTGACACACGTTATCTCAAAATACATTATTTCAAAGCTAATTTTCAACCACAGAGTAGATAGCAAGAAATGAAAGAATTGGATGCGATAAATCTTCATTTTCAAATTTATCAGCATAAAGATTAGAATAATATGTCATTGTTAGAATGAGACGGTATTAATAATGTGAAGAGTGGCTAACCTCGTACATGTGAAAAAAAAAAAAAGACTAAGAAATTAATTGGTCTAAACTGTCGACAGTAAAATCATTTGATGAAGCCAACTATTCCCTCCCTCCATGACAAAAATGAAGCCAGGCAGGCACATCGATGTCAAAAACACTTCTCACGAGCGAAACTTCAAAACCTGCATTAAATAAGTTAATATAAATCTAGAAGAAATTAAAAGAAAATTTAAAATTATACAATAAAAAGCATTGCCATTTTTTTTTTTTTTTCCTTTTAGAGAAACAAATAAAAATGGTTTTACGTATAAATTGATCATAAACAGTTGATTAATCTCCATGCATCATGGAAACCTTGGAAAAATTAAGTAGAACTTGAGTTTTTTTCTTGGAGAGGCATGAGGTGTATATTTAGGTGGTGTCCGTGCATTTTGCATGTATATACATCTCTCTAGGATGTGAAAGCAGAATAAAGAGTTCAGAATATACATGGAATTAGAAGAAGAGCTGTGTTGAAGGCGGCATGGAATGAAAGGCTTTTTTCTAACAAATAGTTCCAATAGATGGAGCCAAAGCTGCCTGGGGTTTGCAGGTTGGAATTCTGGACATTTTCACACTGAATATGTGTACTTCATTATTTTAATCTGCAATTATTGTCACATACTCTATTTTTTCTTATAGTAATTAGTATTTATCATTAATAATATCATGTTTGATAACAAGGATTGATAGCGTTGAATAGTATTACTAAGGAAGAATAAAAACTAAGATCTTTTGTACCATATTTTCTAGTCATGTCTACTACGTATTGTACCAAACATACACTTAAGGGACATTCGACATACCATATTGTACTGAGGTGCATAGGGTTAGAAGAAACAATATTAGGAGAAGTATAGCCCCAAACATGTGGAGGTCATATGCACACATTAGCAAATCGTGAGGTGATGATTTCGCCAAACCAACATTATCTTCAGCTCTCCAATGAAACTGTCCATGCCGAAGTTCAAACATCGAAGTCCTAAGCATAACATAAATGTTAGCTAGCGTTGAACTAGAGGAACTATTGTTATGGTTCCACCCCACGTGACCCTTCAACCTAAGACGTGGATGTCGTACTCCCATGTCGGCCGCCTAGAGTGATGGCCTTGCCTTACCAATTCTTAGCCTCCTCGAGTAAAGGCCTAATTAAGTTCACCTATTCTCATCCTCAAGGGAAGATCTCACCTCACCTATTATCAGTCTCCTTAGTGAAGGTTTTACTTCACGTAGTCTCAGCCTTGATTTGTGGGCTCTCCTCACCTACTCTCAACCACGAATAGTTATCTCGGCTCACCTATTCTCAGCCTCCAACCTTACCTCCTTCAACGGATAGTTGGCACCTTAAGAATTCCCATGGTTGCCTAACACACCTTGAAATGCCTCAACCAAAAGGACAGCAAAGGCAAAGAAATGCCATGTGATACTATGATACTGAAGTGACATTCGTATGAGGGGCTGAAATCCCGAGAATACATCCATTATCTATATAAGGAGAGCTTCCACTGGAGGAGCTATATGATGAATTTATTTTGTAAACTTATCCAAGTATCTATTTTTATTCATTTATATGTAAAATGAGCGATTACATACTTAATTTGTGTAAATAATTATAGAAAATATCCAACTTTGATATGATTTGTGTGAAAAAAGGGGCCATTTGGAGTTAAACTAGAGTTGATTCGAAACAATTAAAAACTAATTGAATTGCATTGGATTAATTGAAAGTATTAATGGAGCATCCGATAAAACTTCATAAGTTACGAGAGTCAAATTCAACATTTGAAAAGTTTGGGAAATAAATTGCAAAGTTTTGAAATTTGCGTTGGGTCAATTATTAATGAGTTTGGAATGAAGATATTTTAATTGTAAATATTAGAAGATGAAGGGCTAAAGT
>CAIGRL010167597.1:0-11523 GCA_903798325.1 Fraxinus xanthoxyloides | reverse complement strand
AAAATGATTTAATTAAAGAATACATATGCATAATTCATTTTCGATTTTCTATCAACCTCATATGAGGATTTTATTTTAACTATAATTATATTCAAAAACAAAAAAAAATTTGTCTGGTTGAGGCATGCTAAAATAGATGGGCATATCGAGTCTGTGACTAGCACTTTAACTTCCTACCCAGATCCGATCTAAAGACAACGGTCAAGTCCGCTTATTTGCCCTCTTCATACTTAGTATTTCTTAATTTATGCTCCCATTAGTGGTCTATAATTAAATAAAGTCACTAGCCAATTTCATTTAGGGAAAATTGTAGTCACGATCTCAAACATTTTCGTTTTTTGTAGACTTTACCTCAACTTCCATTTTGTGCCACCACATGTCCCAAACCTTTGAGAAATTCGTAGATGCAATCCAAAATTTTGAATCCGAGTCATTAGAAACCCTAGCTTTTTTCTCCATGGAATTTTCACTCAATCCCCAAACTGGAACCCGAGTTTTCTTCAATTCAACAACTCCACTTCCGAATCCCCTCAACCAAGTCGTTCGCCCCTGTGTCGCCTCCCACTTTACCAAGATAGACGGATGTAGGCTCTCCCACCGCACAATCAACGATTTAGTCTTCAAACGAGGTAAAACCCTGCTAAGGAGGAGTACAAAATTCCAATTCATCATTGTGACTTGTACTTTGGTCAATAGAGCTGTTGCTGTCAGGTAGCGAAACCATGTCGATTCTAGTAGGTTCGGATGAAATGGGAGTCGGAGAGGATGAAACTAGGCCGGCATTCGAACCCGCGAATGTCTCTGATTCAAGGGCAGGGGAAAGTTAGTAATTTCGATTCTTGGGAAGGGGTTGGCTTGCAGAATTTCATCAATGAGGCAAATCTGTCTTCCTTATCTTCTCACATTAATAAGAGGGAAATAAATAGTGATTAGTACAATGAAAAAGGGGAGGACGAAAGTGCCAATTTGCATTTTTTTAATTTTTGAGGTCAAATAACGGAGGAACTAACGTTTTCCGTCATTTTGGATTGTATCTGCGAATTTTTCAAAGGTTTGTAACATGTGGTGACATAAAGTGAAGATTGAAGTAAAGTTTGCAAAAAACGAAAATGTTTGGAACCGGGTTGCAATTTTCCCATTTCATTTATGATAGGAGGAATATGCTTTTCACCCTCTTTAAAAAATTCTATTACTCATTTCAAAGAGACAATGTGCATGCACAATTGCACATCATGCAAATAAGGTGCATGCAACCGACTTTTGGCGGTATCACATGCATCAAATGAAGGTACATTTCAATGTTCATAAAAAGCTATTTATATGATTACAAAAGTATAAAAAAGACCCCACTGCAATAAATTGATCGATACCTAAAGCAGGCTTCCATGATTCAATTTCCCAATAATTAGTTTCGAATAGAAAAGAGTTCGTGAAGATAAATTTAACGTTGAAATTCATAATTGGTCGAGTTTGAAAGTATTAAGATGCAAAGTGGATACATCATTATGAAAACTATTTATTATGTACTAATTTTGACATTATTCTACTCACGTATTTTTCAACGTCTACATATTTTATCAGTTTGTCCTTCGATTGGGCCAAGTAAATGAAATTGGATAAGATTGGACAACGTATCATCATCATTGTTTGTTTAAATAATTCAATAGTAAGAAAAGTTGGATATCATCAATAATGACATATGAATAAAGTCCTATATTAACTATGGAATTAATGTTGAGTGAAACCTAGGTATAATGTTTTCCGTAAAATGATTTTTAAAACCATTGTAGGGTTCAAAATAAAAATAAATAAAATAAATAATATTCTTAAATAATTTCTGAATTAAATCTCAACAACTTAGAATTTTTGTAGCCACAAATTTTAGAAGCATTGACCAAAGGGGAAGGGGTCCATTTCCTTAATTATGATAGGGTCCGACTGTCCGTGAATATGCTTTGCCTTTCCCAAATTACACTTTTTATGGCTAGTACTTTCGCTCCATATAAGGGCATGTTTGCCTATATAGCAATCACGAGAAATTGCAAATAAGATAAAGCTTATTATATGAAAGTTGATGAGATCTTAAGCTATTATTACAAGTACATTATCGAAACTTGTACTTTGAATGACGGACAAATTCGTCGCTAATGTTATCTTTTTTATTGGTCAAAATGAATAACGATGAACTGAAGACATCATTGACGTCGCATTTTGTTTAATATTTAGACCATCGGATGAACTAATTGTATATTTTGGGCCCATTTGACAAGGATTTTACAAAAGTCAAAGATTGTTCCTAATAAGGAATTATTTTTAAATCAGATAATTTTTTAAAAATATTTTGTCTAATTAAAAAAACTTTTAAATGAATTGATCTAAAGTAGCTTCCTTAAAAAACTCTTCTACAAGAAATAAAAACCTGTGAACGAACCCTTAATGCACAAATGACTCGTTCAATAAACACGTAATCAAGTTAAGTCAGTCCGATGAAATATGTTGTTGCCTAATTAAAACTAGAAACATGATATAATAGAAACAATGTTGTCATGTCCATGTGGTGGAACGTGCAAACTAATCAGGGCACGATTTATCATTGAAATACCTTCTAACCCTAGAATTTAAAAAAGTTCGATTCTTAAATGTTTGTATTATTTAGGACAAATGAGATCTTTAGAAGATGATCAAGTTTGCAACACTGCAACCATTAGACCTAAGTTTGAACTCCTTTGGAATATGCACCATCAACCACCGGCCAACCTGACGGATTTCTCATAAATTAATCTATTTTTTTTTCTCTTACATGTTCTTGATGTCGGAAATATAAATTAATCCTATGATTACAAGATTACAACTAGCAATTTAATAAAATTTTTAGATTGTTTTGTTATTCCCAACATATATTTCATGCTGGACTAAGTTTTCTAGTAATGTACATAAAATAAAATTTTTAAAAAAATAAAAAAGCTCTATCGAATGAAAATGATTTTTCACTCAAATTCAGTGTGATCTTCTTTAGTAGTTGAATAAAGAAAGAGCATTTAATCCTTGAACCACTCTTGAAAAGGAGTTCTACAACACAAAAACTCGAAAATTTAAACCCACGAAATGCTATAGTATTAGATTGGTTAGAAATTGTGTAGTGCTTTTGGTACTGTTGGTCCGCATTGTTGTGTGATATACGACCGTACTAATTTTCACAAGTGTATTTAAAGTTCTTGTCATATAATAAACAAGATACCATAATAGTTTTGATGTCGCTTGTTGTGAAACAACCAAAATATCTCTTGTTAGAAGAAATATTTATATGTTCGGATCACTGTTAGCAATGTTGAAAATACAAGAATTATGTATTGTTTGAATATCACTTGATGAAACCAACAACCGGAATGAATTGTTGAAGTTANTGAATTGTTGAAGTTATATGACAAATAATGAAGTATTAGATCAAGTAAAATAATAATAAAAACAAGAAATATGGCAGAGGAAATAAAAGATTTTATTAACTCAATAATAATGGAGAAGAGAGAAAATTACAATAGATCATATGATTCTAGTAATCTATTTTCTCACATTATAAAATTGTATAGAATAATCTAATATTTATAGAAATATGTAGGGAACGTCCAAACCCTAATGATATAGTTGTTAAAGAAGTAGAATCCCAAAAAACGAGTCCAAAATGAAAAAGGAGAGAAAAACGGAAAAAAGGGAAAAGGCAAGGTGGCGTTGTGGCGCCCATGCCCTGCGCTACGACACTGGACGTTCTGCCTCAAACTTTTTTTCCAGATTATTTTCTCCATCCCAAACTCTTTTTCAAATTCAATACCAAATCACAATTCCCAATGAGCTTCCAAAATAGAATTTCAGCTTGACATAGAACTCCAATAGCATTCCAAACTGAATTCTCTTTGACGTGCACTTCAATTAGAATTCTTTAATACTTCAGACAATGAATTCAGATGACACCCAAATTCTAACAATCTCCACTTTGTCACGATTCCACCAAGGAATGAACTGACTTCTTTAACAATAGCAAGAAAATAATAATTTCTCCAACAAAAAACAATATTTCACATCTTCCAATGTATCCAGCACTACTCTTGTAGAATTATCTCAAATTCCCAAAAATCATAATGATCTTATAATTTACCAAAAATGGTTGTAACACACTCCAAGGCATAATCAAACTCAAATGTTTTTTTAAAGAAGGCATATTGTTATATTGTACACCTTCTACTACATTAAAAGCATGCTCAACAAAATCAGCATTCACATATCTTTGACCACGGATCTACTCCTAACAATTGAATACAATGACACCGGAGGTGATGGTGGTAAAATGACATTATTCATATTTTTCGAACTCAACCGAGCAGTATTCTTCAAATCCCGCACTTTACGAGCTCCTAAAGGTATAATACCAAGCTGAATGTCCACCACGGTACTAAACATGTGCTGATTGACTCTTCTAGATTATGCACGATCCTGTAAGATGTATAATTGAGACATTTTATGTCCCTCCAATACAATGTTGGCACCCTTACAAACCTTCAAAACTGCACATCCACAAAAGAATTTACAACTCTTTGAATCAAGAATAGACAACGAGATGAGATTCTTCTTCAAATTCAGAACATGTCGAATTTGACCAAGTGTTCTAATTTTCCCATCCAATAGCTTCAATTTGACTGTACTATTTTCAGCAAACTAACAAGGTGCGTTGTTTCCCTTAATCACGACACTTTTAGAAACGGTTTCATATGTAGTAAACAAGTCCTTATTAGGACACATATGAAACACACACTAAATCCAGAATCCAATCCTCTTCTCGTTTAGACTCGATGTCAAAAATAGCCAAGAGATCTCTATCACTTACAATGTTCTTTGCAAGGTCTGCTTCATCTAAAGTCTCTGATTGCTTTCTATATCGATTTGCAGCCAATCTTTCTTTATTCTGCAATTTGTAGCAATCTTTCTTTATGTGCATCTTCTTCTTGCAGTAGTTACAAATCTAATTATTGAACTTCTACTTCGATATACCCCTTCCAGAACCACCATGAGCAACAGGGCCTTCTCCATTTCTGGCCTCAGAAACCAGATATTTCATCTTCTCTTTTGAATACAAAGTATCATACACCTCATCTATGGTGAGAGTATCACGACTATACAAAATTGTGTCTCTAAATGAAGACAACGAAGTGGGCAACGAACACAATAGGATCAAAGCCAAAACTTCTTCATCACACTCTACTTCCAAAGTTTTCAAATCAGCGATGATCTCTTTAAATACAGCCATATGATCTTCCAATGATCCTTCTTCTTCCATTCGATAAGAGTAGAAACGCTGCTTGAGATTCAAGTTGTTGTCAGACTTTTAGTCATGCATAATTTCTCTAACTTCAACCATAGAGCAACTGGTGAAACCTCCTTCAAAACGTCTTGAAGAATGATATTTGATAGATGAAGATGAATGTAAGAAACTGCATTCTTATCCTTCTGTAATTTCTCCCCCGCAATCAAAGTTGTGGGTATCTTGTCAACTCTCAGTAACACGGCATCCAAATCTAGCCGTGCAAATTCTCTACGTATCTTAACCTGCATAACAAAAATCTAGTATTCCGATCCAAAAGCAGAATGTCATACTTCATGAAAGCCGTCAATAATAAAAAAACTCGAACAAATCAAACCTTACGCTCTTACGCAACTGCTGAACCTAGCTCTGATACTGCTATTTATAAAACAAACAAGATACCAGAATAACTCTAATACCACTTGTTGTGAAACAACCAAAATACATTTTGTTAGAAGAAATATGAATATACCCGAATCACTGTTAGTAATGTTGAAAATACAAGAATTATGTATTGTTTGAATACCACTTGATGAAACCAACAACCAGAATGAATTGTTGAAGTTATATTGCAAATAATGAAGTATTAGATCAAGTAAAAGAATAATAAAGACAAGAAATATTACAGATGAATTGAGAGATTTTATTGACTCAATAATAATGGAAAGAGAGAAAATTACAATGGATCCTATAATTCAAGTAATCTATTTTCTCACAGTATAAAATTGTATAGAAGAATCGAATATTTATAGGGAACAATAGGGGGCGTTCAAACCCTAATGGTAGAGTTGAAAGAAAAATCGAGTCCAAAACGATAAAGGAGAGAGAAACACAAAAATCAGAACATACAACGTAGCGCCGCGGCACCAAGGCACCCATGCTCGGCGCCGCCTAGATTTTTTTTTTCAAATTGTTTTCTCCATTCTAAACTCTTCTTCAAATTCAATACCAATTCACAACTTCTAATGGGCTTCCAAAATAGAATTTTAACTTGACATATGACTCCAATAACATTCCAAACTGACTTCTCTTTGACGTGTACTTCAATTAGAATTCTTCAGTATTTCAAACAAGGAATTCGGGTCACGCCCAATTCTAACAGTTCTTTACTCTTAACATGTAAAATTTCAATTATTACAAAATTATTTATAAAAGTTGATAAAAATTGTGGGTATTAAAATTAGGGTACCTAAATTTTATTTTGAAAATGATTGATTATTCTAATTAAGGTAGATATTTAGAGGAATTCTATTTGTTAGAATGCTTTTGGAATCCTATTTGAAATCAATTTGCAAATTTTAGTTAAAATTATATTTGGAAGCCCTATTGGAAATTGCGATTTGTGTTGAACTTGAAGAGATCAAGATATGGACAAATGAATAAAAGCGATTGGATAATTAATTTCAACAACCGTAGCCAGGACATTGCCACCCATTCTACTTATGGGGCATTTTGGCCTCCATATCCGTTTTCAATAAGGTTTTTTGCATTCTATTTCATCTTGAACTTTACTTTTAGCGTTTGACGTGTCCCATAAAATAGTTAGCTCTTCATTGTATTTTAAATTAAAAATTAGACAAATTATAAATACAAAATCATTGTATTATTTCTCACATTTTAGGGAAATCTCCATTCTCATGCCAATTATTTTGTTCTTGAGTTTGTGATCGATTATTTCATATAGTGTCAAATTATTTTCTCACCTATTATTATAACAAATTGGTATCAGAGTAATTCAGTATCTTTTTGGTTATTTATAACAATTTGGTATTGGAGTTAAGGCTTTTTATTCCTGATGAGATTTTGATTTTGGAACGACAACAATGACGTATGATATTTCGCTTTTAAATCACAGCTCAAGTTTGTGGTAGGTAAAAATGCGAAAAATACTCACCGGATGGATTTGGATGATGTGTTATTAGGATTTGACAAGATATCCACAACTTAGAATTAGGAGGAGAAATAACACAGGGATCGGAATGCCCTATCACAAATTTATCTTTATCTTCATCTTTCGAATAACATTTTTCAGGACGTTTTGAAGGAAAAGTCTCACTACGTTATAGTTAAAATTGGAGCAATTATACATGACGAATAATATTAGTAGTAAATTGCACTTGAAGCAGGGCCTTTATTCTTATCGTTGGAAAATACATCTTTTAAAGATCGCCTAACTTTTAAGGAAATCATCAATGGTGTTGAAACTTTGGAGGTTAATTATGATGAAAAAGATTTGGGTTTGATTTTGATGTGTTCGTTGTCTGCTTCATATATATCATTTAGAGGCACGATCATATACAGTCGTGATACTCACACCATTGAAAATGTTTATGATGCTCTATATTTAAAGGAGAAATTTAAGCATCTCGTTTGAATCTAGGCTCAGAAGATGACCTTATTGTTGATGATAGTTGTGCAAGGGGCAAATTAAGGTTTAACTTCACAAATAAAATTTGTAATTATTGCAAAAGGAACGTGCACTTGGTTAAGGATTACTGTAAGTTGTAGAATAAAGAAAAAATTGTTACAACTAATCAGAAGGGAAAATAATTAGATACTTCAAGCTAAGCAATTGTTAGAGAAACATTTCCCAATGATGGAGAGTTTTTTAATTATTTCAGACGGTGATTCCAAACTTAAAGAGGATTGGATTTTTGATATAGCTTGCACTTTTCATATGTGTTCTAAACAAGATAGAGAAGTTCGTTTGTCTTTTTTATTGAAGAATTGAAGCTCATTCCTTTCAGTGAAGTTTGTCTCCAGTTAGAGAATCTTTGAAATTTACTTTTGCAATGAAATTCGTATCAAGATGAAATTTGTTAGAATTAGGATGGTCCCGAATTCTATTATGAAGATAATTGAGAATTCTAATTAAGGTCGACATTTAGAGGAATTCTATTTGCTTGAATGCTTGTGGAATCTTATTCGAAATTTATTTGACAAATTCTAGTTAAAACTCTATTTGGAGTCCTTATTAATTTCAACGACCTAGTTTCAAGGCGCCAAGTCGCTGGTGCTACCCATTTTGCCTATGCGGCGTTTTTGTCTTTGCATTTTATTTCATCTATAACGCTACTTTTAGGGTCTGACATGTCCCCTATATATATGTAGTTTTTCATTTTATTTTAGTTTAAAAGTTAGAAAAATTATAAATACAAAATCATTTTATTCTTTCGCCATATTTTAATGGAATCTTCATTCATCTGCCAATTTTTTTATTATTGAGTTCGTGATTAATTACTTCATATTGTGTCATATTATTTTCTCTCATATCATTACAACAAATTGGTATCATAGCAATTCAATATTTTTTTTGTTGTTTATAATTATGGGTACTACAAAATATATGATTAAAATTAATTATTGATTTTTTAACAACTTTAAAGTTATTTTAAATAAGCACTTAATTGTCCTTTGTCGCCACGTTATGATCAATAATTATGGCATTTGTCCGAATGCTATATTAAGGATGCAAATTGTGTAATAGATCACGTCACTACATTTGAAAGGTGACACGAAAAGCAGCATCCACGTTCTATCAGTGGACTTCAATTTTCAATCCATGTCCCACCATTTTTGTTAAATTAAACATAAAACTTTGTTGTCTTTGACCTGACCGCATGATTATCTCTAACGAACCATACGTCGACCGGCATGGAAATTAGGCAGGATTTTGTTGAAATTCTTAATTTTAAAAAATCAAAGATTAGAGAAATGAGAATTCGGTAATCAATATATTCTATTAATTAGAATATTTATCTTTTGATAGTGATTTCTATTGAAATATTTTATTAGTTTACTTCGAAAATAACAAATAAATATTTCGTCGCATTTTAATATTTTTTATTATTTAAAATTATGATGATCAAATGAGTCTTTTTACATTATTTAACAGACATTTTAGACGAAAATTATCGCCAAGGATAATATTTTTAAATTAATATTAGAATTTTAGTCCATGTTTGGTATCGATTAAAATCAGATATTTTTAGTAGATTTTGATAAAAAAAAAATGATGAAATGTGTGGTTGAAAATGGCGGGTCTCATAAATATATGGTTAAAATTAATCGTTAATTTTAACTTGGATTAAAACCAAACAAACGAGGCTTAATATGATTAAAAAAATCGTGCACCAACAAAAAATTAAATCTATCATAAATATAATTCACATATTCAACGATAGAGGATAAAATAATGTTATCCAACACTAATGATGCTATAACACCAATTTAGGTGGTTAAACTATATAGGTTGACAAAAGAGTCACGTGACTTTACATTTAAATAAATCTATCAATAATTGTCATGTAATTGTCATCTATATTAGTACTTAATATCAGCGATGATGAATAACATTACACTAAATGATAACTATATATACACTATCCTATCTATCACCTACACGATACAAAGCACTTGAATAGACTATTTTCTTGAAACTTTACCTCTCCTAGAATTTGAACCCTAAACAAAATAATTAGGAAATACTGCAGGGTTGTTTTTGCTGCTTTCACTCTGCTTAAATCGCTGACCCATTCTCATGCAAATCCAAGAACAAGCTTGGAAATAGATATTTCTGCATGTAGTGGACGGTACAATGGATGACACACCCTACCAAAGATAATACGGAAGATTAGGAAAAATGATTTCGTTAATGCCTAGTACCAGGATTATGTCCAAGAAATTAAAAAATGATCAAGGAGGTGAGAAAAACATATGGCTGAAGGTTGTAGAATTCACTTATTATAAAATGTACTATTAAAATTAATTATCAATTTTTTTAAACAATTTTAAAGTTATTTTAAATAAGCACTTAATTGTCCTTTTTCGCCACGTTACGATCAATAATTATGGCATTTGTCCGAATACTATATTAAGGATGCAAATTGTGTCATAGATCACGTCACTACATTTGAAAGGTGACACGAAAAGCAGCATCCACGTTCTATCAGTGGTCAGTGGACTTCAATTTTCAATCCATGTCCCACCATTTTTGTTAAATTAAACATAAAACTTTATTATCTTTGACCTGACCGCACGATTATCTCTAACGAACCATACGTCGACCGGTATGGAAATTAGGCAGGATTTTGTTGAAAATCTTAATTTTAAAAAATCAAAGATTAGAGAAATGAGAATTCGGTAATCAATATATTCTATTAATTAGAATATTTATTTTTTGATAGTGATTTCTATTGAAATATTTTATTAGTTTACTTCGAAAATAACGAATAAATATTACATCACATTTTAATATTTTTATTGTTTAAAATTATGACGATCAAATGAGTCTTTTTACATTATTTGACAGACCTTTTAGACGAAAATTATCGCCAAGGATAATATTTTAAATTAATATTAGAATTTTAGTCCTTGTTTGGTATCGATTAAAATCAGATTTTTTTAGTAGATTTTAATAAAAATTGATAAAACGTGTGGTAGAAAAATCGCGGGTCTCATAAATATATGGTTAAAATTAATCGTTAATTTTAACTTGGATTAAAACCAAACAAACGAGGCATAATATTATTAAAAAAATCGTGTACCAACAAAAATTAATGCCGTGAATTGATTAAGCAAAGATTCTCAAGTTTTTCCCTCAAACTCGGGCTATTTGAATTTGCACTCCAATGTAGAAAAAGTTAATTAATTTTGAGTTTTTCAACTTTTAGAAAAATATCTGATTTATGTGGACCAAATTTAGAAAAATGAGCCGGGTGGACATATTCACCTGATTGGCGGAGATAGAGGAGCTCCGGGAATTTCGGATCCTGGCCCGGTTATTGTGAAAAAATATTTTAATGGTGAAGATCAAAACCACGTGGACATAATTATTTAATCAGACAAATTAGGAATTTGTAGTTCACCTTGCTTCTCGCGTGGAGACATGACATCAGTTGTTCAATGATATCTAACGAATCATTCAATGACAAAAATAACCTTTAACCCAACTTTTCAAAACACAAAAATACAAAAAATTAAAAATATTTTATAATTTTTATTTGACTGTGAGATAGTTTTATTGTGAAAATGTATTGTTAAAAATGAATATGTGAGAAAAAAAAGGAAATTTCGTTTTAATGGTAGCAAAAAATGGGGATTAAGTTTGTAGGATTTTCGAAATTAAATTTCAGGACCTGTTTGTTCAGCATTATTTCCTCAAAATAATGAGA
>CAIGRL010167580.1:0-17802 GCA_903798325.1 Fraxinus xanthoxyloides | reverse complement strand
GCTACTTTCTTCATATTTGAATTTACCATCGTAACTTGGCTGTGGATAACGGGCGAGAGGCAGCTACTGACGGTACTTAAAAAAAGAAATACGCTGCACGATACGTATTTTCAGGGATAGGGGACGATGCTTCTACCGCAATTGATCGGCGAAGTGAGACCTAATATTAACAGATTGAAGTTAAGACCGGTCTACATCCTTAAGAGCGTGTTGAAGTGTCATCACAAGAAGAATGCAATCGATCTTTTCCATTTGGAAATTGTTGACAACATCAGTGCCTTCAACAATTATCTATAGGGTCAGAGATGTTTTGAGGACACTGTACACGTCTTCACCATATCAGACTCGAAGCCCAAGGGATCCACACGTAAGTATGATACTTATGGATTGCCCCGGCAGTATAGGAAAATGTTTAACTTAATCAATTTTAAAATAATTTTTATATCGAATTTAAATATAATATTTGTATATGTTGCAAATCTGGGCATATGAGACTGTCCCTCTCTGGATACCCGGTTTGTTAAGCGAAGGGATACACGTTGCCCTCAGATGCAACATTGGCTAGCATACCGAGCATACGGATGTCCATCTGGCAAACAGTTTTTAGCCTCTTCGACGACCTTCAAGTGAGTGTTACACATTTGCGATTTATATTGTTAGTCATTTCAAAATTTCATCACATGATCATTAACTAATTGAGGTATCAATATGTTAGTTTGAAGTCCTAACTAAGTTGACACTGTCAACGAAGAGTGAGGGTCTAGACTTTGTGCGTGAATTAGCCGTTTTGTATACTAGACACGACCAGATATTCGATTCCATCCTGGACCGAGAATGGGTATGTGATTGAACATAATGTATTGATTATCGTTTTGTATGAGTTAGCCTATTTTTACTAACTTAATAATTTTTAATATTGTTATTTGTGTACGAGCGCGGTCCAATTGATCGACGACCACCTCCGTCGATGGGATTATCTCCGTCGATGAGATCTCTTTCTCTTCCATTTAGACGCCTCCGTCGTAGATCTCTTGCACACGGTTATAGTCATTACTTTCATGATCTATATGTCCGCTTAAATGGATTTATGGCGGAGGAGGTGGGTGTGTTATGAGAGGAGGTAAGGCGTTATGACAAGAGATGAAGGAGGATGTAGGCGCCCTACGATTTGAGATAGGGATGCTGCGACGAGAAATGAGCAGCAAGATATCAAGTTTATGCCATGATGTTGCAGTGCTACAAGACCATACAGCAAAACTTTAGAATGAGGTCACAGCGCTCCGAGACGATATATTGAGCATATGAGGAGTGATAGGCGAGGTGATGGAGATCGGGGTCACACACCATGTGGACAAATGATGATGCATTAGAATCATTTTTGTTATCTGTGGAGTGGGAGGGTGGCCCCGATGGGGATGAAAGAGGTGGTAGAGGAAGAGATAACGTATGGGGTGGCCCCGATGACTGAGGAGGTGGCGGTGCCCAAGACGAAGAGGGTGGCCTCGATGACGGAGGAGAGGCGAGCACCAGGGCGGAAGGGATGGCAGATGAAGAGAGGAAGTGGGTCGTGACAAAGGGTAAGAGGCGAGGCGAAGAGGAGAACGTTCATAGATGGGGCGTACCATAATCTCTTCTGAGAGGTGGACCATGCCGGTGAAAGGCATTTGAAATATAGTGGTGAAGAATTATGTCCGGGTAAGTATTTCATGATTTTAGTAGAGTACGCTACGTTAACTTATCTATACTTCTTTTCATAATTTTTCTGTTTCTTTTTTCAGAGTTAGCCACAGGAAAGCTAAAAGGACAATCATCAATGCCTATAAGTAGTTTAATGACGTCACGACTTCGGGTGCTTGGCTCGCCGACGATGTTAGTTTAATATCGCAACTTTTGTTCATTATGTATACATAATTTTTTGTTTATTAATTGAAATAAATCCCTCTATTTTTTATTGGTGTTTCTTGCTGTAGCAAATCTATCTATCTATGAACTTGTTGAGCGATTGAGCTCGAAGGTATCCAATATCATTCGACATTCCTGATCGAGTCATATTGAACACCGAGTTCCTACATGTCATTACCATTGAGTATAACTCGCTCCAACTTATGGGTAACGAGCACACGGTGCCCGAATATATGCTCGAGTAGGTCATATGGATGTGGCCGAGTGTGCAAGACAGACTAGATATCATATGAGACATGACGACGGCGAAACAATCGAAATCGTAAGTACTTATATTTTTTTTTTAATTTGAAAACTTNCCAATATCATTCGACATTCCTGATCGAGTCATATTGAACACCGAGTTCCTACATGTCATTACCATTGAGTATAACTCGCTCCAACTTATGGGTAACGAGCACACGGTGCCCGAATATATGCTCGAGTAGGTCATATGGATGTGGCCGAGTGTGCAAGACAGACTAGCTATCATATGAGACATGACGACGGCGAAACAATCGAAATCGTAAGTACTTATATTTTTTTTTTAATTTGAAAACTTAGTTTTTAGCTACACTGTATCGAACAACATATTATTATTTATTTATGGGGGTGATTGTGGCATATTCACAAAAAACTATATCAAATTTTTGAGTGTATCACATAATGTTGATGGAATCAACCAATTCCAGATATAAAATTGAAGCAATAAGTTAGTGTGTTATTTCTATGAATTCAATTATGACCCATGAATATTATATATTTATTTGTAAAATAATAGTAAATATTATTAAAAAATTTAAATAATGTATAGTTAATTGTTTATTTATTTGTGAAATAATTGTATATATTATAAAAAATTGTAAATATTGAAAATGTAATTGTTTATTTATTTGTGATATAATTGTAATATTGTAAAAAATTGTAAATATTGAAAATTTAATTGTTTATTTTTATTTGTGAAATAATTGTAGATATTGTAAAAAAAAAGTAAATATTGTTCGATTATCTGCGAAATCATTACACGTCCGTCTAATTGTCATTTATTGGAATTTGACTTGTACAAAATTAGCGAGTATGTCATTACTGTGCACTTACTGTACCTATGAGGCCGAGAAAACTTTTCGGTAGATAGTATTTTAGACGTACATGGACATCCGGACCATGTGGTTCAACTTCAGGTAGAAACAAACTATTAAGTAGGAGAATATGATCGGGAACTTCCCACTCAAATTAATTCGGTTGGGGAAACATAGTCTCAATGTATGCTACACTCCAATAGTGTAATAAAAAGAGTACAAAGTTCTGACTACAATGCCTCTATACATAGCCACTACGATTACATACTCACATTAAAAAATCCCCAATTGAAATCAATTACAAGTGCATGTGTTATCAATCAAATCCACCATGTATGCCATATTACGTACACATTTAATGGAAAAGCGCAACTCATCCAGTAGTTCCACATTCAATTTTTCTGCAGCCTCTATAGCTTTGAACATTTTATCCTTTTGAGCAGGAGCTAGCACGCTTGTAAAACTTGTGATTCCACACGTCGATCGTGAAATCACTGCTGCAGCTTGTTACTAATGTTCCTAATCATCGCGAAGATTGGTAACTCTCGATCCTTCTTGAATAATGCATTGAGAGACTCCACATTGTTTGACGTAATTATGTTGTATCAACGTCTTGGAAAAATGCAATCACGCCCAATGTTCAATTCCTATTCTTGTTAGATATTCCCATACCATGAATGATTGACTTCCTATTTCTACCATGAATTTATTGCACTCTTCAACACTATAAGTTTCGATCGCTCTCTTGAACAATGATTAATGTCTTTACCCCGATACTTAGTCTTCAGTTTGCCTTATATATGGTACATGCAATGCCCATGATGTGCTACGGGGAAAACTTCAGCGATACCATTTATTATATATGGCCCCCGATCAGTTTCAAAGGCAAGGTACTCGACTTCCCCGATTATTTCCCTCAACTTTGTAAAGAAACAATGCATTGACAAATCATTCTCGCTATCGACTATGCCAAATGTAAGAGGGAAAATTTAGATGTTTGCATCTTGACACGTATCAATAATTAACTTGCCTTCATATCTAGATTTCAAAGTTGTACCATCGACTACAATTAGGGATCTTATTCAAAATCCCCAAATGCATTATCCAAGAGCCATGAAGAAAAACTTAAGGCAACTCTCGTCCTCCGTCTCAATAAAAAATGTAGAGCCAGGATTAGTTGTACTCATGTTATGACAATACATAGCCAATTTAGCATAGCTCTTCTCAGTCGATCCCATTAAGTCTTCCAACGCCCATTATTTGGCCTTTACAGGCCTTCTGATAGCTTATAGAGCCTACTACATCACAATGGGTGTGTCAAGCATTCTATGTTAACAAAAGAAGTGAACAAATCAGTAGGAAGTTAAGACTTATCATTGATTATAAGCTGCTAAATCATTTTATTACAAATGATAAGTTCATTTTCCCTTATAGGAAGACAATGTTCACAATTTTGGCAAAGATAGTCTTTTCCACGTTTGATCTGAAGGCGGATTTCGACAATTGGGCGTCAAACCAAATGAAAGGCACAAAACAACATTCTGTATACCCAATCAACATTTTTAGTAGACTGTTATTCCCTTTGGTCTTAAAACGACACCCTCTTTGTTTCAAAAGGCGATGATTAAAATTTTCCAGCCACTACTGAAAATAACATTAATTTACCTTAATGATATCCTGTTGTTCTCTGAGGATAAGGATTTTCCTAAGTTATTGCTCCAGAGGTTCATATAAATTCTCATAGAATATAGGATCATGTTGTCATAGAAAAAATGATCATTGTAGTGTCCGAAATTGATTTTCTTGGGATGCATATAAAAATGGAAGCTATTCACTCTAGCCACACATTGCCTAGGAACTTCTCAAGTTTCCTGATGCGAATCCGACAAAATAATAAATTCAACAATTTCTTGGCATGGTAAACTACATAACTGATTTCTTCAAGCGACTGGCTCCTGTTATGCAACTTTTACAGGACATACTAAAGAAAAATCCTCCTCAATTGTCATCCAGGCAAACACAGGCTATCAAAAAAATCAAACAAGATCCATAACCTTCCAGCACTAAAAATCCCGACTGATAGAAAAAGAAATCTACAACAGAAGCAAGCGATTTGCATCGTGGACCGGTGCTACCAGAAGAAAAGTTTGTGGCTAAAGAGTGGTAAATTCAAAGAATCTAAGAAACATTACCATTCTATATTCAAGGAGACTCCTGCAGTAAAACGAGGAATTGAAAATTTTCAATTCCACCTTATTGGTCACAAGTTTCTTGTAGAAATGACATGAAGATATTTCTCCAAATGTTTAATTTAAAAAAGAAACAGATTCCAAACTCACAGCTTTTAAGATGGGCATAATGATTTTCCAACTTTGATTTTGAAGTCAAACACAATCTCTTACCAAATTTGCTCTCTAGAATTGAACCTTCTATTTAACTACAGATCTCTACCATTTGTATGATGAACTCATCCTCACAAAATCTTCTCATTCAAAACTTTCTTCCTGAACTTCAAACTCTCATCAGAAATTGAACTATCCACTTAAGATAAAAGGAACTCATGCTAAAATATCGATCCATTGTTATTAGGCAAAATGGGATCCACTATCCACCATCTCACTGGAGAGACAAATTTCGAAATTTTTATTTAAAACTCAAAGATCTGAGAACTTCATCTATTAATATTCATGCAATCCTAGAGTTCCAAAGATATGGTTATTTCACTAAATCACGATACTATAAACACCTCTCTTGTGTTCGGAAATATGTGGTCCTACCGTTTAATCTTCATAAGGAATGGGAAAGATATCCTCAAGAATTCAAGACATTCTTGATAAAAAGGGCATAAATTAATCAAATAATCCCTCCAGGAATTTGGCCTAAGTTTGAAGATGATGCTTCATGGGAAACTCTTCCAATGGATTACGCTCAAAGATTTCAACGGGATATTCAGGCTCACATGGATAGCTTAAGCCAAATTCAGAACTGGTATTAAGTCATTCCACTCGAAGATTATCATTTTGACAATTGTTGGAATCAATTGTATTTGGGACGATCAACACAAAGCCTAGGATAGACAGATAAGTACCCAGAAGACACACCTGAAGGAGAACAACTCAAAGAAAAACTTTGAAAAATGTTAAATGAAAATGTCCTATGTATCACTCTCCATACAAGACGAGAAAACCCACATTTCGAAAGGAAAACAGAGAAAGAAAAGGTGCTACAAGAAGAAACAAGTTCTTGCCAGCAAGCACTAGCAAGCCAGCTAGAACCTATAATGTCTCAACTCCTAGAGTCTCAATTCCAAGAATCTCAAGATCCACGAGCTTACTCTTTTGACCCTTTAGACCATGACAATCTTGAAAAACTTCAAAAACAACTCGATGAAGAAAATGAAAGAGCAAAAAATGAAAATATGCCTTGGTGGAAAACACTAAGAATACCATCAGACTCTGAAGATTCGGACAAACTAGCTATGTCAACAAATCTGGGCATCCCATCATTCGCAAAAAAATCACCTAAGATCTAAGAACTTTGTCACTTTGTATGAGTTATCTATCATTTTACAAAATAATTGATAAAGTATTGTTTACTTAATAAAGTAGATTCCACTTTATCAAAAGTTGTATGTCCACTTGTATAATAATTGTACAAGAGTTATGTATGATTTTAAAAAGTTGTATGTCCACTTGTATAATAATTGTACTAGAGTCATGTATTCTTTTAAAAATTTGTATGTCTGTTTTTATGTTAGCGTGTTGGTTGGTCTAAAAGTAGAATGAAGCTCTTCTTCTATAAAAGAGGCTCTCATCCTCTATTGTATGACATCGGAAAATCAGAAAGAAAATCTTGAATTCCTTAAAGATCATGAATTTCTAAATCTTTCCTATTTCTCATTGGAATCCAACATATTAATATTAGTTTTAATAGTCACGATAAGCCAACAATATGAGCAGTAACAAAAATATTCTCTGCCATTACCTCTCTTGAGGATCCTTTACGTCAGAAATTGTGTTGTAGACTTAACGATTCACCAGGAAGATTTGCAATCCTAATAGTCAGACCCTATATTTGTTCTACTCTAGTTGGTTGTTTGTTTTTTGGTCTAGAATACATGAGTTGCATTTATCTCTATTTTGGTACCAATATGCCAATTTATCAGTGCAGTAATTCCCATACATGTTTGTTTTCTTTATTCTTTAATCTTAATCACAACCCACAAACTTGGCTTTCTTTCATTCCATCACCAAACCTATTTTGGGATTTTCAAGAAACAAGTGCCTATCTTTTTTGAAATATAATAAAAAAGAATTAAAAAACTAATGAGATTTTTTACTGATATTACTTGAATTCTAATGACACATTATAAAATAACTCAAAATACAAATTAAGAATTTTTCGCATACTCATCAAATCCACAATAAAACACAATACTTACCTTTTCAAATTATTCTTCATATATTGCTATGTCTGTAAGTATTTCCTCTTATGATATCTCTTTCATTGTTGTTTTAATTTCAATTGAAGAGAACGGTTTATGATTATTAGGATTTTATAATTTTAATTGAAAATGATATTTTATGATTAATAAAGTTTTAGGCCCTATTTGACAATAATTATTTCAAAACCCTTTTTTATATATATTAATTTTCAACCACACATTTAAACAATAAAATATTTTGTATGTTAATCTAAATTTTTTTCCTACATTTTAATTACACATTCCCCAAAAATTCACTATTCTAAATTTTATTTTGCCAAATAATGACCATCAAACAAGAATTTAATTAAATATAAATTTTTAAAGAATATAAAAAGATTCAAAAGAATTTAATGAAAATATTTGTGGATAAATTTAGAACAACATGTTATTTAGCCTATGTTTAATATACATTGAAATCTTTATTTCCATCATTCTACTCATTTTCGACTACAGTAAAATAGGAAATGGACTAACGAACATTTTTTGGCAAATCAAATGACCTAGTGAACGACGTCGTTACATACGGAATTGGTTATTCTCTCTCTAGACTTTAGAAAGGGAGAGACGACGAAGAAGAATATGGTGGGGTTTTAGTTGGTTAATGGTGGAAACCACTAGGCGTGCTACAGAATCTCAAGGGTAAAATCGTCATTCCAGACCTCCATCCATGCGCTCCGGCTCGGCGGTTGATGCGGTTGTAGGCATCAGTCAACGAGTGTTTGTCGGCGGCGGATTTGGGAAGAACATGGCGATGGCTTCTAATACCGGAGCAACCATCGCCTTCACGGCATTGGCCGGCGTCGCCTTGGTGGCTGTCGTATTTTACACCTCTAGGTAAAGAAATGTATAAAAGATTATGACCGAATAATTTTGAAACCAGGCATTGAAACCCTAGGAAGTTAAGTAAATTCACTTATTTATTCTAATAGTTCATAGATGAGAGCCATTGGGCGTCAAACTTGTCATCATCAAATGTTTCGTAACCCGCACGATCTTGTAATACGCCATCTTCTTAGATTCACTGAGATCGGTCCTCACCACTTAATTCTACTCTCTTCAGTGTTTTTTTTCCCAGTTCAGAGATCTTTTAGTTCTCAAAAATTGCTTTTCTCACCCCCCCTTCTCCCTATCCTTTCTCTTCAGCCATTCTTAAGCTCAATCCATTTCTAGATAGAAATATCCTTTTTCACTGGTACTGCCTTTTTAGTGCGTCCAGCTTCACTTCTGCATTTTTATTTTTGTTGTTGTGGGACAAGTTATTTTGTTTTGGAGGTTGAGTAAATGACGTGTATATTTTTCTTTTTGATTCTTGAGTGATCTGAAAGACTGTTGCATTTGCATAATTCTAGTATCTTATATTTTATTGATTGAAATGAGAACCCATTTAGTTTCATCTATTCAATTTGAAAGAATAGTGAGTGTGGAATGTGGTTTGCTTCTAAGGATCAATTTTTTGAAATGGAAGACATCTCAGAAGTGAGCAATAGACGGATTTTGAATTTGTAACCGCTTATATGTTCTATGAGGAACAAAGTGGGTGGAAATTATTAGTTGATATTCTTGGAAATTATTACAAAGTTGGAGGTTGAAAAGTTTATTGAGGTCATACTGTAGATTATGGGCTACTTGTACAATGAAATTATGTTTGCGTAAGAAAGATTGACAATTTCTCGCAGTTGCTTTTATCTATTTTAAACCAATTTTTTTCGTTAAAGTCTATTTGTCTAGATTTTTTTCCATTCCAAGCTTAATGTTTTGAAATAGTGATTGAGATGGTTTTCCTATGACTACCTTATTTTTTGCACATTGTGCCTCAACCTGCTTTTGTTGTGCTCTAGGTTAACGTTTGAAGTCTTTATGACTTTTTATTAGTTTCACGAGGCACTCTAAGTTATTATAATCGAGATCAGGATTCTTTTAGTAACAAGAGATTTCCAATTCTGGCAAACCATTGATAGTAGATCTTACAATGTGGCCACATGTTATATAAGTTTGCTCGTGTTATTATGCCAACATGTGCTGTTTAGGTTTCAGTTTTACTTGGTAAGTAATGTGACTTCTGTAAATGGTGTTAGCTTACTTATTTCATGGCAATAATTTAGTTTGGTTAAGATTAAATTGTCAAATGTAATCCATTCTGAGCCTCAGATTATACAGCATATTCAAGTCAATATTTGTAAAGAAATGTGCTCATTTCTTGTCTGATATTGTATTTTTCCCCCGCGTTATGACCTTCACGGCTAGAAACAGATTCCTTCACCTTCTCAAGGCTAATAGAACATTATAATCTCCAGTATGTTTGTCATCTATAGCTAAGATTCACAATTATTTTCAGAGAAGCTGTATCCGCAGTACGATTTTGTCTAGTGTCTTTATAGAGAATTTATCATCTCGTGGAAAATCTCAAGTATTTTGTCCTGATAGTTTAGTTTAAAATTTAAGTGCATGCTACTTTACGTTGTTTTGAAAGAAGCTGAATCTGCAGAATGCCATTATCTAATGTCTTTGAGACAAGACATCGCATTTTTCAAAAGATAACCATGACGTGCTCAATGCTATGAGCTGGTGGCCGTGATCTCCTTAGGCCTTGTACATAAAAGTATAATCGCCAGTCCAAATGTTTGTCCTGCTGATAGTTTAGTTTGAAAATGAGTATGTGCTAGCATACATTGTTTTCAGAAAAGCTGTATCTCCATTACGATTTATTACAGTTATAACAAAGAGATCATATCTTTTCAAGAAATGACCATGCATCAGAAGCATTGGCCAATTCTCCTGTATAAGAAATATGTAATACAGTATCTACCTTATTGAAAATCAATAGACTAGATTTGGTTTGAAATTAAGTAGATCCTGTAATACGGAATTATTAAGTGCTAGAGTGAAGAGGAAGACTTATGATTATTTAGTAACTGAATCTTCTTGTTAAGGTCCATCATTGTTCATCCTTTCTTTGTTAAGAGAAGCCTACTACCTTGTGGTTGCTAGAATAGCTTTGAAAGTCTTAAACTGGATTTTTCATCAGGGAGAATGACTATGTGGCTTAATATCCTGAACAAATAAGGTGAACTCAATTGTGCTTTCTAACAGTGTCTTTCTTTTCTATCTCGCTTCAAATATTGATTTGGCATGCTGAGATTTGAGATGGTATATGATTGCAATGGGATTTTTCATGTTCTTCTATATTTCGAAAATAATTTGGAAGTTATTAATTTTATCTTTCTTTCCCCTTGTTTCAGTTTGATATTAATACCATGGGAAGTATTTTGGAAAGATGTAGTTGTGTTGCTGTCCTATGTGCTTTCCACTAAAATAATTGATTTCTCACTTCAAAAACTTCTTTTCCAAATGTTATGATTGACAGCTTGTTTTTGTTTGTTTGTTTTTTATTTTTTTAAAACCGTTAATATGGAATTCTGATACACCATATTATTAATACTGTTGTCTATTGTCTTTTTCAAGGGGTCGTATCAAATCACCATGGTCTCGTGGAAAAAGAAAATACGTACTCTCACCTCAGCAATGGAGAAGCTTATTTACTCCAGATGGAAAACTTCTGGATGGTGGAGTCAAATTTCTGAAGCAAGTTCGCAGTGGAGTGAGTTATTTCTCACGTAGCTTATAAGTTTTCTTTATCTTAAAGTATGTACTTGTACAAAAGGTTATATTTGGCTGCTTTATGCAGGGTGTTGATCCAAGTATTAGGGCAGAGGTCTGGCCATTTCTTCTTGGAGTGTAAGTCGCTTGGGCTTTTTCACATATAATTAGTTGCGTTGCTAGTTATTCTGAACTGTCTGTAGAATTGTCCTTTATTAGCTAAATTTTGCTGTGTTAATGCCTGAAAGTATACTCAACCATGTTTCTGGAACAAGTTGCCTGGGGGAGGCATTAAAATAGAGAGGAGAAAAAAGTGATATAACAATGAAATTGGTTTCAAAGTTGCTGTTATTCACCCCTTTTAATCTCTTATCCACCAAACTGGGTTCTCAAAAAATGACTGCATTCTTGAAGTAATATTCTTAAATTTGTGTAAAAGAAAAAAGCACATTCGTATTATTGTATGATTCGTTATGACATTTAGCCTATATTTGGCCCCCATTTTTTCAAAATTCATCTTCAACCGCACATTTTTCCATAAAATAATTTCACGTAAATCGAAAATTTTTCCTTACATTTTAACCGCACATTCTTCACAAAAATCACTAATCCATAATATATTTTCATAAAAAAATGGGGCTTGGATTATTATATTCATGCTCTCTCAGTTTGCTTTATTGCAAGTCCCTTTTTACTTTTAGTGCCTACTTTTAGTCCTTTTTTATCATGGTCTTCTCGATCTGGTTTTTCATTAAATAATCTGTTTTTAGCATTCTTAATAGAAGCTAAATTATTTTGAGTATAATTAGAAGGAGATCTGTTTATGTTAATATTTTGATTTAGCAAGTGATTTTGAAGAATAGGAGGCGATATACTCAAAAAACATCAAATGAGTGCCTTAAAAGTTCTTTCCGCATACCTTACTATACGAGGAGTTGAACCTTTCCCCTCCCCTCCCAACAAGGAAACAGAACAGAAAAAGCTTGCCTGCCTGCTAAACAAGGAAAAATAAATAAATAAAAGAACTTGAAAATAAAAGAGAACAGCACCTCCTTAGTCCTAATTTAGTAACTAGATCAGTTGTTTTCGATTGCTTCAGTTCGACGTCTACTCTTGTTAAATATTTCTCGTTGTGTCCCGTTGCTATGTAGAAAAATATTGAGACTTCTTATTTGTTTTTGCAGCTATGGCCTATCCAGTTCCAAAAGAGAAAGAGATGCCATAAGAACTGAGAAAAGGTGCATTGCGTACTTTAATTCTGTCTCTGCTACCTAGTCTAAATATTAATTTATGGACTCCTATTTTTCATTTAAGGGTAGATTAGGTGATATTTGGGTTTACTATATTCTATAATTACTTCCACTGGCAATCTGGTTGATGGACGCAGGAAGGAATATGAGAAACTACGGAGGCAGTGTCACCAACTTCTTAAACATGATGATGAACTAGTTATGTCAAATGAAACTAGTCAAACAAGCAGTGAGGACTGTGAAAGTCACCTTAAAGACAGAGAGTCCTCTGATTCTGAAGTTTCAACCAGCCGGGAACTCCCTTGTAGTGAGGAAAGGTTCTCAGATAATAAGGAAGTGGACCTTTCTATTGGCACAGTGATGGATGAATGTGCAAGTCCTAGACAAGTTGCAGATCCTGATGTCGTCACTGTCTCTGAGTCGTCGGACTCGGACTCTTCAGAAGATCCTGAAGTGAGTGAAACATTAAATTTCGCAGAAAGCAGTGAGGAGAATGGTCCTGGAATGCCATCAAAGGAGGATGCTTCTCCTTCAAAGGTGGAAGTCCAGTCAAAACTCCGTGATGCAGAAGATTATATCACTCCTGGGATGGCCCCGAAGGAGGATCCTTCTCCTTTAAAGGTGGAAGTCCAGTCAAAACTCCATAAAGCAGAAGATTTTGTCACCTGGCAGAGAATTATCCGCCTTGACGCTGTTCGTGCTAATGGAGAGTGGACAGCATATTCCTCAGTTCAGGCTGCAGTGTCTGATAACAAAGCACGCCTTTCTGCTGAGGCGGTTGGATTGAAGGACTATGATCACCTCGAGCCATGCAGAATCTTTCATGCTGCCCGTTTAGTTGCCATTCTCGAAGCATATGCACTTTATGACCCCGAAATTGGATATTGCCAGGGGATGAGTGATTTACTCTCTCCTATAATTTCAGTTATGACAGAGGACCATGAAGCTTTCTGGTGTTTCGTGGGTTTCATGAAGAAGGCTCGGCATAATTTCCGATTGGATGAAGTGGGAATCAGAAGGCAGCTGAACACTGTTTCGAACATCATCAAGTACAAGGATTCACGTCTTTACAAGCACCTGCAGAAACTCCAGGCTGAAGATTGTTTTTTTGTGTACAGAATGGTGGTGGTTCTCTTCAGAAGGGAATTAACATTTGAACAAACTCTGTGCCTATGGGAGGTCATGTGGGCAGATCAGGCGGCCATCAGGGCTGGAATTGGGAAATCTGCATGGAGCAGGATAAGGCAACGAATACCTCCAACAGAAGATCTGTTGCTTTATGCAATTGCAGCTTCTGTATTACAAAGAAGGAAACAAATCATAGAAAGGTATAATAGCATGGACGAAATTTTACGGGAGTGCAATTCGATGGCTGGGCATCTCGATGTATGGAAACTCTTAGATGACGCGCACAACTTGGTTGTGTCTCTCCATGACAAGATCGAGACTTCCTTATGAGGTTTATAATTGTTAAAGTTCATTGATTCTGGTTCACTATTGATTATTCCAAGTTGCTTAAATATTAGAGATTGTCAAAGTCTCGTTGAGCGAGGCTTGAGACTCACTGAGAGAAGTAACAAATTTAAGTTCTGTAACTGTAACTGTAGCAATTGATTTTTCTTATTTTGATCGAATGGATGACGAGCAGCAATGGTATGGTAAGTCTCAATTTCAGTCTTAGCCAAGGTTCAAACTACTCGTGGCTTGTTTGGTTTCCATTTTTTTCAAAATATATTTTTCTTTTCTTTTCAGCTTCATATTCTTCAATAAAATAATATTATACATAACTTAAAAACATTATTATTATTATTATTATTATTATTGTTATTAATTTTTTTTTTTGGCATTTCTAACAAAACATTATCCATCAATTTACTATTTTAAAATGTTTTTAACACAAAAATGGAGCTCAAAAAGGCACTTAAATTCAGAATCTTTTCGACGGAATTATATGTATATGGTTATATAACCAACTTTTAATATTTAGGGGTTTATTGAGGGATAATTGTATGCACAATTTCAATTCAAATCTTCGTGACAATGCTGGTCCCAATCTCTTTTAATATTTAGGAGTTTATTGAGCGATAATCGTGACAATGCTGGTCCCAATCTCTTTTAATATTAGGAGTTTATTGAGCGATAATTGTACGCATAATTTCAATTCAAACCTTCATGACAATGCTGGTCCCAATCTCTCAAACATGTGCCGAGCAAGGTTTTTTGGATGGTTTTCGTCAAAAAATTTGTTAATTGACCATGCTCGATTTTAAAAATGGTAAATTGATAATTTTATATTTTTCACATAAAGATTAAAATAATTAAATAAAAAAATGGAGCAAAAATAATATTTATTCATCCCCCCTCCACCCCGTGTGCACCTCACTATCGCCACCCTGTCGCTGCCTATATACCACCACTACCATCCTAATTAAGGAGATTTCTACCCGGTTCGCAAGCAAAAATGAGAAATGGAGGAGATTTCTTCCCCCGGTTCTTAGGTGGGTAGAGATTCTTAATCTAAGGGCCTTTTTTTTTTTCCTTCACGGATTTTGATCGATTTTAAGTGGAACTATTTATAAAGCGTTTAGAAAACAGGTGCTTACTAGTTTTTTTTAGCACCATTTTTGAATGGTTTAAAAATTACCCAAAATTGATAATTGTATAATTTTGATATTTCTCTCAACCCACTGAATATATGAGTTTTGACCGTTTCTCACATTCACTTCTAATTTTACTCCATAAAATAATTATTTTCAATCAACATATTTTGTTCAAAACTAAGTTATAAAATATTTTTACATGGATACCTTAATAGATGTTTGGTAACAACTCTTCCCAATAAGTAGGACTATAAACCAAAGTCAAACAATTATTATTCCCAGAAACATCTTGGATCCTGAATGCCTCAGTTCGATGAGCTCTGTTGTAATTGAAGAAACATTATCATTACTGATTTGACTATGCGACATCATCGCCTTTCCCTCGACCTATATCAAATGGACACTTGGCAAGGATGATGGAAGAACCTCATAGCTAGCCAATCAAAACTCAACAATGATGGGAATAACCGCATATTATCTAAATAGTCATGATGATCTGGGAGGCCGACTTCCTCATTCACTTAAAATCACCCAAACTGAATGCAATAGCACGATTAGTAAGGAAAATATTGTAGATGGCATCACAAAGTTATCGTAGATGATGTGATTGAGGTGGTCATCTTGCCAAAACTGGGTTATAAATTGAGGTAATTGATACCCTCCATGGACCATGACCTGAATACTTTTGTATTCTTTCTACACTTTGATTAATACATTGATGTTAACTTTCAATTTCGGTTAAATACCTTGCTAAATTACAAATTAAGTTTATCAAAATCGGCTACATCAATTTCGTACCTCCACGGTTTGTGCTAGAAGAAGGGCCTTGTAAAAGACAGCCCATATCACATACAAAATTCCTTTTACTTTTTCTGTTATACTTCCCAAACATAAAAAAAACCACCACAAACCATAGTTTGGTCTCTCGAAATGAGTCCCATACTAATCCTTGCAAAACTAGTATGACAAGGAATTTTCAATGGGATAACGAATCTGTTGCAGGTGACAACCTTCAATCACGGCTATGAAAAAAGCTACAGAGCGCTTAACCAATGCTATCAATAGAATGGAGAAAAAGCAGGCTACCACCACTCTATTGGCTGAAATCAAGGTGGAATCTCATGAGGGAATCATCCAGGATCAGATTTGATGAGGTAAAAAGCCCTCCCCACCTATGGAACGAACTGTCAAAAGAGCAGGAAGTGTATTTGACAGGTTGGGGACCCCATGTTCATTAACACCTGAAGGTGAACGATATTGTCAAGAAATATCCCATCAAAAGTGATGAGCCTAAAATGAATCAGCTAAGAAAGCGCATAGCTGACCTAGTGGCCAGGCATAAGGGTATTTTGGAAGAATACTTCATTGCCTGTCACTTTCTTTTGTCACTTTATTTTCACATAGGACATACTCACAAAACCATTACCTGAAAAATTGAAGATGCCTTGGTTATGATGGAGAAGGAGATTCATTTAGCCATCTAGACAAATACACGTTGTGGAGAGAGGTGCAAGGAGCCAGTGAAGTATCATGTGTAGAGGATTCCCCTTAACACTAAGGGACAAAGCCCAAAAATGGTTCAAAAAACTACATCAAAAGGTCTATCAAAACTTGGGTGGACCTAGCCACCACCTTCTTAATTTAGTTTATGGGTTCCAAAGCCAGAACCACACCAAAGGAACACTAAGTGTAAAGCCAGGGCAAAGTGAGTCCCTGAGAAGTTACCTCGGTAGATTTAACAAAAAGTCCATGGAGGGGTATCATCAAAATAGATACTGTCGATACCACAGGTCGACAAGACACAACATAGATGATTGTCGAGATTTGAAGGAACAAGTAGAAGCCCTTGTCAAGCAAGGACAACTCCCCATGTTAAACCACCTCCTCCATATCACTAAGAAAATCCCTAATCAAGGGCGAAAATAAAAGTGCTGATAGAAGAAAATCAATGTGCTAAACGCTCAAGGAGGGAACATCGATAACATGCCAGAGATGCACTGGCAAAATTAAGAAGTAAGGCGGCATAAGTCTAACCTCACAACTATGTTGTGCCTCGAGTGGTATGGCTTAGAAGAAGATTTCCATGGCATAATGCAAAAATCAAAGTAATGCCTTGGTAATTACTATACAAGTTGCTCGAATCAGCATACATTGAACTCTAGTGGACAATGGAAGTTCTGTCAAAGTCTGTACTCTAAAACCTTGGAGCATAGGGATCCAAGAAAAATACCTGCATCAATACTCTAGGAAGTTGCAGGGCTTTACAGGTAAATTAGTTAATGCAGGAAGTCAGATCACCTTCATTGACGAATTGGGAAATGTTCCATGTCAAAGGAGAATCACTGTTGACTTTGAGGTAGTCGACCTACCGTCCAACTATAATACAATCATGGAAAGCCCATATTCCATTAATTGAAAGCCGCCACCTCAATCTACTATTAAGGACCAAGCTGAGGCCAGGTCATGCACTGTCGACCTACCTAAAATTAGGATAAACATGTTTCAAGACAACCATTTGATCGATACAAAGAAAATTGATTGAAGAAACCTATTTCAGCAAATCTGACCAAAATAGGAATTACTGATAACCACCAAGAAAAGACTTGAAGATGACCACTTCTCATTTGATGAAAGGTAAGCAGACCTGCACCCCTATTTAGGTGTTCTAATAGTATCCCTACCTATACTTGGTGTCAACTGTTGACCTATGATTTAATATAACTCTTCTTGTTTTGATTATAACAAACAATACACTTATATTTCTAACAAGTTTTGTTTCTTGAGTTTTTCATGAATATGTTCTCTTAAGCATTCAAAGAGTCAAATTGTCATCCGATGAAGAACAAACA
>CAIGRL010167541.1:0-23996 GCA_903798325.1 Fraxinus xanthoxyloides | reverse complement strand
AAAAAGATAAAAATAAATAAAAAAAACGCTCTGGCAAATATACGAGACTATAATCTTCTACTGCAAAGGGCGGCGCTTTACTGTTTATTAACGAGACTTTAATCACCTTCTGCAGAGGGGGGCACTTTACTGTTTCGGTGGTTCCATCAGAAAGAATCAATTGATCAAAACCCTCGTTTTCGTCAATCATATAAGACCTATCCGTATAGCTTAAATTTTGGAAAAGAAGAATGGCGGACGCTTACCGGATGTATAACGAAAGCAGGCAGCAGGCAGTGGCTCTTACTGCTCTAGCCGCCAAAAGGCCTCGTTCCGGTTATGGTACTGTTGTCTTCTGTATCTTTACCTACCCAATCATGCATCTTTATGTGTATCTGATTTATTTATTATTATTATTATTATTATTATTTTTTTTTTTTTTTCGTTTTGAGTTTTTGTTTTTGATTTGGTGATTTTGGGTTTGATTTAATATGTTTTGGGAGTTTGGTGTTTGGGGGTTTTGTTATGGTACTGTTGTCTTCTGTATCTTTACCTACCCAATCATGCATCTTTATGTGTATCTGATTTATTTATTATTATTATTATTATTATTATTTTTTTTTTTTTATCGTTTTGAGTTTTTGTTTTTGATTTGGAGAATTAGGGTTTGATTTAATATGTTTTGGAACTTTGTTGTATGAGGCTTTGGGTTTGGGGTTTTAAGGAGGTAGGGGTTTGTAAGAATGCTGCACGGAGAAAAAATGGTAATAGTTTTTATCTTTGATTTTGTTTATTTTATTGCTATTTTTGAAGCCCAGGGCAGTAGGTCCATTGTGGAATTTAAGCTTTTGATGTCTGAATAATCTGAAACACCAAATAATTTCTTTTCACAAATTATTGTACGTTGATTACCATTTAGGTTCTGAACCAGTTGCCCAACTATAGGTGGGTCAAGTTGTGAAGAAATGTATAAAGAAGGGGAAAGAAAGGAAGTTTTTGTGCTTTAGTCTATTGATTAATTCACTTGGATGCTGTTTAAATTAATGGGAAGTTTTGGAAATGTTTTTATTTCAAATAATTATTTTACCTTATTGCGCAGAAATGTCAGTTGATCATGACATTTCACAATTATATGCTCGTGAGGATGGAAGGGGAGGACTTCGTGTCATCAGAGAGACTGATTCCATTAATGCATCATATGACCGCTACTTGCAAACTGAGGTAATTGCTTCTGCTCATGGTTATGCAATGAATGTTTTTTTACCCACTCTTATATTTGATATGTGAAGGTATAACTCACTATTACAACGTGCCAGCAGATGTCATCTTATACTGGTAGTGAGGCTGGAAGGTCCATGAGTGGTGGACTTGGTGGGCATCATCTTGTTGATGATCCTCGTCTCGTAGCTATAGGGTTTTCAGACACAGTGGTGGCTGCGAAAAGAAGGCCCATTGGAGTGGGAGGAGGAAGGCCTGAAACTCCCGTTGGAGTGGGAGGCGGAATACCTGAAATTGCCCTCCCTCCAGATGCTAGCAGCACACTGTTTGTGGAAGGCTTGCCTGCGAATTGTACTCGCAGGGAAGTTTCTCGTATCCTTTCTATATTCTAATAGTTGCTCTTTACTTTGATTCTATTTTCCAATTCCTTCTATTTTTCAATTCTACTTTTGTTCCTTTACTTGGATTTGCAGATATATTTCGCCCTTTTGTTGGCTACAAAGAAGCAAGACTTGTGACGAAAGAATCGAGACATGTAAGTATTTTTCTGATTGCAAGTTAGTAACGTGTTGTAACCATCGTGCATGCCTTTTGATGCTACCATTTGAAATCGACCCATGCAGTCTGGAGGTGATGCACTGGTGCTTTGTTTCGTTGATTTTGTGAGTCCAGCTCATGCAGCCACTGCAATGGATGCCTTACAAGGTGATATTGACTTTTGTGCTAATCATACTACGAATATAAAACGCTTCAGTACTCAGATTAACCATTTCTCTATGCCCCTCGTTTCTCTATAGTGATTGGTCCCCATTATTTTATTAATGCCAAGTGTTCTAGAAGGTAACTAGAAGAGTAATATCTAATGGGGAAAACAGTTCTGCTTGCTAGACCTGGAAACTACATTCTGTTTGACATGACTACTAAGGATTTGCCAGACAAGATCTTTTTATTTCCTTCTATAAACTGTGAATAGGGATGAGAGTGGTGCAACACGCACCTCGAACAACTTCCCATTAGGGAGCACTTCAGCGCAGGCAACATTAAAATTTTATTGCTAGTCATATTTTTTGGCCATCTCCAATTGCCAATGACCTTTAATTTTCGCCACTTACTACTAGATGAGACCACTTCATTCAATAAATTTCCTCTACAGATCAGACTCCACCATTTACATTTATCTGGTATTTGCTTGGGTTATATCACGTGTGAACGTCTTTCAACCTCTAATGCAAAATAATATACACAGAATCTGCTGGTCCAAAAATTTAGTCTAAGTTGGAAGCATAAGTTGATGTGATTGTCTCTAACAGAATAGTAAATGGTTCAGAGATGATCCTTTCTCTATAACCACCATTGTGTTTCTATTCAGATTTTTGCCAATCCTGTGATTTTGGTAGGTGTTCCGATATGTAGGTTAACTTGATGAAAAAACTGTCAAAGAGGAAAGTTCCTAGTTATTAAAAAGTTCAAAATTCTGAGCTGCCATAGATTTCTTGGGCCACATGTTTACATTATTAAGTAATGTGGGTATGTTAGTTTCAGCATGGTGATTCCACGCTAAAATGTTGAGGGAACAATCTTTTCTAGAATGTACATTATTTAGCCTAATGGATAATCAAGAGGAATCCTGGTTACATGGTGTCAGAGGATTGGCTGAGGAATCTAGATCACCTGGCAAAATGGCTGATGTGGGTGTCATGATGCCATTCATATCTCTGCCTTTATTCTTTTCCTGTGGATTTCCTCTTTTATATATGCAATATTTAGCATTTCTTGTGAGAGGTGGATCTTATACTATTTTTATGTGTTACGAGTCGCTTTATGTTCAAGTATAAGATGCAAAGAACAGAAGTTGATTGCACATTTCTAGAAAAGAAACTGGTGTTGGGAAGAATTTATTTACCTTCCTATGTGCCAATGCCATTAATCTACTGTCTTGATGGACACAGGTATGATTGTAGGCTAGGTACAAATATGACTAAGTAACGCTGATACACACTCACCATGAGGGATTTATGAAAGTCCCATTCAGAATTCATTTTTCTGACTCAACATTTACTTATTATGTATTATGTCGACACTCGTGAATTATTATATACTCAAGTAGCTCACAAATTTTGTCTGGAAGGAAAAATTCAGGCATATATATAATATATTTCTCATAGATAGGTTGTATTATCTCTTAAAACCATTTACGTTGTATTATACTCCTATAGTCATACAAGATGTTGTATGTCTATTTCCAATTCTTGAAGTTTCCCCTTTCTAATAAAATCACATTTTTTTTTTCTATCATCTCCTATAAAATCACATTATGTCTTATAAAATTCACCAATCAATCTCGTATTAGACCAACTACTTAGCATCTTGGGTAGAAATTTTCGATTAGGAGAATTAATACCGCGTCGACAATCTAAAATCCTTACATTACTTGCCTGGTTTATCGATCGTCATCCAAAGCAATGTTGGTGCCATGAAATAGTCGAACTAAATCTTGCAGGTTATAGGTTCGATGAACATGACCGGGACTCGGTCCACTTAAGGCTGCAATTTGCTCGCTATCCCGGTGCAAGGTCAGGAGGTGGGCATCGTGGGAGACGTTAGAGTTACGAATTTTTACAGGTGAAAAATGCCATCTATACGCTTGACCCTGTATTACTGACTGGCCATTAGGCTTTGCTGGAAACCCAGAATGGTCACTTTAATCACACTGAATTGTGAAAAAATCTTCTGTGTAGGACCCCCTCCATTAAGGCGATTTACCATTATGAGTATCACAGCTTTGAAGTTCTATGGAAAGGTCAATGACGATTAGGATCGGCTTGGATTATGTGGGTTTCCATTAATCTGAGAGACGAATCTCGTGTCTAAGGCGTGTTAGCCTTGATGTTTTTCCTTTTCACTTTAGTTCTGTCTCTCTTATTTCCTAGACTACACAGATGCTATGTTTTATTAGTAGAAACATATTCAAAGGATGCTTTGTTTTATATCTTGGGATTAAAATGTCACCATTTTGATATTTTGTAATAATCAGATTTATCGATGCTACCTTCTTATAGTGCCTATTATTTAGTATCCATTTGGTATGGTGCATTATGGATTGGTCCTTTGTCTTCAAATGATATGCATACTCATTTGCATTTCTTCTTCAAGTTGATGGTACACACATGGTAGGAATTCTTGCACACTGTTGGTTGTTTGTTTTTAAGTTTCCTAAGGATATCTATGTACTTGGAAGTCTGTTTAAGCATTGCAGCTTAGTATTTTTGGGCATTGCTTATGTATGGTATATCTGTGGAAGTTTACATCTAAATCTATATTCTTGCTTTGGGTGCTTCTTTTTGAAGGGGAAATGTGAATAATCATTACTTTTTTTTTTTACCTTATCTTCGGTTCGAAAATTCTTTACTTTTTGATAACCACCTTGGGTTTGTTTGAGCCCCATTTTTTAGGAGAATGGTTTTTGTAATAGTGATTTTTGGAGAATGTTTGGTTAAAAATAATGGAAAAGTTTTGCATTTACTTGTAAAATTATTTTATTAGGAGAATGTAGGTTAAAAATGAATTTGGGGGAAGATGAGCTTTTATAGAATGGGGCTCAGACAGGGGCTTACTGTGCTTGACTATGACCAAGAGACATTATTTGGATGGCTTTCATCCTACTTAGGACTAGGTTGTTTCAATAATAGTCTGGAATATCAAGGCAAATATTTTCTTCCACCATTAATATTTGGTATTTTTTTTGCCTGGAGATCATTTGTGAACATGTAAATACTCTTTCCTTTTAAATAAATTCATGTAAAAATGAAACAAATTTTCAAGGAATTCATGGTAATTATTCTTAGAACCAACTTTGGTCAAGCAACTCCTTGGGACATGAAGGTGGTGGAATTAATTTTCACTCTGACCATTGAATATTATCATGCCCCTCGTTTGCAAACCTACGCAACTATTTCCAATTTAGAGTCTCATGAGAATTTGTTTACTTGGTTTGCTCGTAAACTAAATACTTCATCTGTCTAAATAAATATCATTTTCTGTTAGTGATTTTCCAAATTATTCTTTTTTCCTAAAATGAATGTATCCTATCAATTCCCTTTTCAGCTTACTTGTGATATATTAATCTCATTTTTGTAGCCATTTCAAGGTTCTTCAGAACATAAAGCATGGATGTGTCACTGACACTGACATGATTTCTTCTTGTTTTCTAACACAGAGAAGTCAGGCAAGTATTCTAAATTCTGCTTGTCACTTTACTGAGAGAGAAAAAAAGGGCCTCATTAGCATCCTTAGCTGAAAAGATGGAAAAAAGAGTGCAAATTGTAGAGGCGTTGAACTTGTAGGAGCTCCCTACGTTGCATTTCCTAGTGTTGCTTGACAGCTACTGAGAATTCTGTTTTTCCTCCTATGTTTTGTGACATAGCAGGACAGCTAGCCTAGGATGCGATGAGCCAACTTCCATTTTTGATGGGAATGTTTGGTGTGCTTTCAGGTGGCCTAGAGTAACTTTTTATCTTTCCATAATAATAACGCGATAATTGAGAATTTAGGTGAACTCTTAAGTTGTGTTGCTCCAATAGGTGAAATGAGCTATTGGGGATTTCACGTCTTGAGCTACTTGGGTTAAGTTAGTAACACTTTCGGATCCTCATCTTTTGGTGGATAGGTCATTGTTGGTCCTTCCACCAATGATTTTATCCATGTTCTTTTAGTTGTAGTTTGTGCAAACTCGTGACAAACTATACTTTCGATTGCTGGTGCTGAAGTGAACGGTTTATTGACATACTGGAACATGGTACAGGGCACAATGAGCTTATTATCCTTGGTGGGAACACATTGATAGGATCCACCTTTTTATGTTTTGATGTCCCTGCATGGTAGAGGGGGTGGAAGATTGAGAAAGTGGGATGGGATTTCTCTTGCTTTTGGCATGGCGTTTTGACTTGTCAGAATTTGTTAGCATTTTGAGGTAGCCTGGATTGGAAAATGTAGCAACAAACATCTTTACCAAAACACACTGACTTTTGGATTGTGTTACTCTCAAACAATGTNCCATGTTCTTTTAGTTGTAGTTTGTGCAAACTCGTGACAAACTATACTTTCGATTGCTGGTGCTGAAGTGAACGGTTTATTGACATACTGGAACATGGTACAGGGCACAATGAGCTTATTATCCTTGGTGGGAACACATTGATAGGATCCACCTTTTTATGTTTTGATGTCCCTGCATGGTAGAGGGGGTGGAAGATTGAGAAAGTGGGATGGGATTTCTCTTGCTTTTGGCATGGCGTTTTGACTTGTCAGAATTTGTTAGCATTTTGAGGTAGCCTGGATTGGAAAATGTAGCAACAAACATCTTTACCAAAACACACTGACTTTTGGATTGTGTTACTCTCAAACAATGTGAAGTTAGGCAACAATACTGCCTTTCACTTTTGAGAAAGTTGAACTGATGTTCTTAATGCCTCTGACGGAGTTGAACGTACTAGGGATATAAGTTACACGTGTACATTACTCATGTGATTATGGGACTCCATTTTGGAGAAAATTACTTGGCATTCATGACTGAACTGCTCAGATCGGAGGTGTAAATGACTATGATATCCCTCAATTGTAAAGGTAAAGTATGTTGTCTCTGGGTTCAGGTTTTGTGGAATGCGGCCTCGTTTCCATTAAGTATTTAAATGCAACTACTAACTCCTTGTGGTGACTGCCTTTGTGATCAACCTCCATCGCAGTCTGACATGAAGCATGTGAAAAGGAAGGTATTGATAGTGGCAACAGGAACTATCAATGATGTTTGAAAATGAAGCTCCAAAGATGTATTTGGATTTTGTTTGTGCAATTGTAAGTGAATCTCTATTCTGAATCCAATCTTGGATTTTGAAATGCGTCTCGCCTTGTTTGGTAGATGGTGAATGGATTCTCTCTTTTACACGATACATGTAGGTGTTTTGTACAAGTATACACATTAAAGCACTGTAATAAGCATCTGAATTAACTAAATATTGAGGTCTCGCAACTAAAGCAGAAAGTTGGGCTATCAAGTATCAATGGAGCAAACTGCCCAGTCTGGACGGTGGCAAAGAGTGGGCAGCAAACAAGACAGAAGAACCTGTTTGTTCCTCAGCATTACATTGTTCACATCTTCAAATTGTTAGCAGGTGCCTGCCTAATACTGAGATGAAACACATTCTTCAGTGTTTTTTCGACAACGTACTTTTAATCTTGAAAAGGACCTCATAATATAGAATTTGTAACTTTGATGGCTATTATAAAGAAAAATTGGGAAAAATGAATTGTGATTTGTTTGGAAATTGTGTAGCTAAATGTTGTAAAAGTTTTGGATTTACACATGATATTTTATTTTGTGAATGTAGTTGAAAATGAATGAAAAATAAAGAATTTTAATTTAGAGAGTCGAACATGGGCATAGAATAAAGTACAAACAATGGTTAGTAATTGATTGACTTGCTTTGAGCTATACAGTATGTAAATTATTTTTTGTTAACAATAACGAATTGGTATTACACTTAAACATCTTCAAACTGTTGTCGACAACTTGGATTATTTATTTGCTTATTTGAAGTTTATAATTTAATCTAAAATGTATTTTTCATATTTACATCAACTTTACTTTATGTAAATATATTGACATGAAAATATACATATGAAATAATTAAATTAAATAAATATGTAGAACTCTCTTGCATGAAATTAATTCAACTTGCCTGCAATCTTTCTGTCAAAAAAAATTAAAAAAAGGAACTGGCACGTAATGTTGTGCCAACCAATGGTTAAATTTTGGGACACAATTCTTGATCAACTCTCTAATGACACTAAAATATTGGTCATGTAACCTTTTATAAAAAGGGAATAGGTGCATATGGTCATTATTACGAGGTTATTGCGTACGTGGTCCATAACTTTCAAACTTAATGCAAACATTCTTAACCTTCCGCTTAAAAGGTAGAATCGTCCTTGGGGATGGTTTCCATTCAATTGATTGTTAAAGATGCCAAACTTTTAATAAAAATGATTAACTACATTTAGTTAAATAAGTATAATAAAAAATTAATAAAAATTAAGTGGAAAATAAAAATTCAAAAAATATTATAAAAAGAAAAGTCAATTCATCCTCTTAACCAATCCCATGAGAGCATCTCATATTCGCTCGTTGAATTCTTAAAAGTTGTTCAATTTATGTAAAATAAAATGTATTAAAAAAATCATCTCAAATGCAAGTTGATAGACTCAATCAAAATAATGTAGCGAATAAGTATATGTATTTTTAGTGCCCTGTCTGGATTCAGAAGTTTCGTTAAAAATGTTAACTTAGCAAAATTTATACTTCATATGAGAATTTAAATGTGAATTTATTATTATTTTCAAAAAATAAAAGACACATCGATAGCAGTCTATAGAATACGATGAAATCAATTTTGAACTTGAGTCCATATCAGCTTTCATTAGGGATGGATTTTTCAAATACCTTATATGGCCGATTATTAAAGAAATTTATGGTTAATAATGCCTCATCAACAACAACCTCAGATAGGCCCTAAGAGTCCTAGGCAGTTGGGCTCCAATGTCTTGACGTCTTGTGCAATCTGATAATCTCGCACGTTGAGTTACATGATGCGACATATTTATAGAGGCGATTAGGAGTCGAATCCCTTCTTTCTTAGGACAATGTGTGGGAGGACATATGCGTACGATGACTATAATGAGATGTCATGTGTTTGACTTGTGAGCCGTTGGATTGAAGACATGTGTCAAACATCCAAAAGACTTTGGTTTCATAAACTCACATTTAAATACTCTTACTTGATGTCACCTTTAGGTAATTACAAATTGGTAAATATCGCTCAAAAAATATGAACTGCATTTCCTCATTTCTCCTTTTGTAATTCTCTCACAACCAAATCTACATCCCATGTTTGACTTAATGTCGTGGTTAGGATCAAGACTTCCCTATTTCCTTGGAGAAGCCTTGTACCGTGTCTCTAACGTGTGTCCAAGTATGCTTGGAGAAGCCTTGTACCGTGTCTCTAACGTGTGTCCAAGTATGCACGTAGCGTACATGTGGACTAGAGAGAATTAGAAATCTATTCAGGAGCTGGGTTCCAACCGAATTCAAAGGTTAACACATTGGTGATGTTTGTGGGAAACTATACTTTTAATCACGAGTAAACCCACGAGTAAAAAGTCTACAAAGACCTATTTTAATCTCCGAAAAACTTGAATCTTGATAAAGGATGAATGGAAGTGAAAGTGATTCGAACCGTCGAAGGGCTCATGAAGATACCAGAAATGGCACGTGAGATGTGAACAACATAGCCTCAAACACGAGGCAAATGATAAGAGTTAAATGTTGAGCATCAAGTCTCCATGCAGACCTTTATCCAATAGATGCAAGTATTTTGCTAGACGTACATGAAGGTTTACACCCCCGTATACTAGGCCCCACCCTCCCCTCTCACAATAGGGGGGCCATGATTATTTTATTAATCATGGGCCATCCCCTCATGTAAGGTGAGTGTAAACTCCCGTGTACAAATAGATTAATCCCATATGCAATTTCAAGGGATACATATGCCTCCTCCTATGAACGTGCCTCACCCTAACCAATCACCTATCAAGGGCCAATGAGGTACCAACTAGTCAAGAAGGAGGTGAACAATGCCCTCGTAAGATGAAACCCAAAAAATATGGAAAATAGCCCTCCTATACGAGAGGTGCAGATTAATACCTCTCAATTTACTACTAGGGATAACCATGCCGAGGACTCACTTAATGAAAAGCCTAACTTACTACCAGTGTGTGAAAAGGAGCCCCAACAAGCGAGATCCACAAGTATATTTAACAAATTGGGAAATTTGCCTATAACTAGGCCCCAAAATGCCTAAAGATAGGAAACAGATCCAACACCTTGTATCATTTTAAGAGAGAAGGCTATGAAGTTCTAACAACCCCTTCTACCATGCCTGAATGGAAGTTCCATAAGATGATGGGGCTGGACCTAGCAGACTGATAAAGATAGATAACAATGACGACTTCCTAGTTTCTTAGGACATTTAAACTTCACTATGCCAAAGATCTTTCTTATCATGGCAAGGAGAACCCCAAAGACAATATCAACGTCTACAAGACAAATATCATATTGAGACGAGAGACCGACTTTGAAGTGTAGAACCCTTCCATTACCTAAGTCGGAGAGGGTGAAAAGATGGTACAACAAGCTCCAACCCGAGAGTATCAACAATTGGCCTAAAATAAAGAGGCAATTACTCAATGCATCTAATTTTGAGGCCCACTACACTTTAATGGGAGTCCAATTATTGCAGAATCCATGGAAGTTATGCACATCATACAGATGATTGCTTTTATATTAAGATCTTGGCAAACAAGAGAAACTAAGGTAATGAGAGTCAACAGAATCCTCAGCAACCAAGGAGAAGAGATCACTCTCCAGCATCGATTGGATGCCAACAACATTCGAGGTAACAAAGTCAGCCTCATAGAGGCAATGTGGCATGACTTTCATAGAGATCAGAAGAGGTGCCAGAAGATGGGAAATATGAAGCTAGGCAGCCTCGCCAAGAACATGGACAAGGAACGATAATTCAAGAATAACTAACCAAGAGATGGGTGAAATGATTTTTAAAACTTTTTCAAACAATTAATTTAAGCAAGTTAAGACTCAATAGATTAATCAAATGATGCAAATATAAAAACGACAAGTAAAACGGAAGAGAGGATATGAGCGATATAATTGTAGAGGTTCGACACAAATTAATGATCTACGTCCTCCGTTATCAAAAACGCTTTCGATGACTTACAAATAAGGAGTACTCATCCTTATATAATATTGAGTTTTACGGGACTCCAGTATAACTCGCAAAAATGAAAAATGTTTTTACAATTGAAACTTCTCTTAATAAATGATACAAATGAATTAAGTATCGAGAGAGGTTAACAATTCAATAAATTGTAATAAATGATAGCTCAAGTGTTAGATAAGAAAACTTTGATGAAAAAGATTATTTCAAGAATTGATTCAACAATCAAAAGTTTTCAAAGTGAACAAGTTGATGAAATAAATAAAATGTAGACTCAAATAGCTTTTCTCAAAAAAATATTATTTTAATGCTCTTAAACAATGTTGCAATGAATGCAAAAATTGGATGTATATATAGAGTTCAAAGTGCAAAACAGTCTGTGAAACCGGACAAGGATCTAGATGTTTGCCATCATGTCCGAACGTGCAAAAATAGCCATTATGCATCAAAAATTAAAATCTAAAATAATAGACTATTGCATGAACCGGACGTCGGCATGACACATTTTTCTTTTGATTGTTTCGACTTGAATGTTTAGAAAAAATTAGACTTTTGTAAGGCGTTTTCAACTTATTTTTCAAGGCAAGTGATATTATAAGTATGGTCTAAGTTTAAATATCAATTTTGAAAATCACCTTTAATTGAAACATTTTATGCAAGTGATTATTAAAATAGCTTTTTTGTTTATAAACATATTTTTGGAGCTTAATCATTTGTTGCTAAGGATTGAAGCATTTATACCTTTATAAATGAATAAGAATGTCTAGTATATGATCTTTCCTTGACATTTGACTTTTAGGCTCTTGTCTTCAATGATTTGACTTGATGCTTTGATTTCAATCTTGGTCTTAATTGTGAATCCGATTTGTAATGTTAATAGTCATGATAATGATCTTTTTGCCCACAATCGATCAATTTAACATTCAATGCTATGATCACTTGAATTCAATTCCTAGATAACAAGATTAACTTGCTTGTTATGACCAAAATACTAAGAATAACTTCAACATTGCAAAGTAAAATCAAACACTTCATAGGGAACATAAATCTTAGTTTTAACATGTAATTTATATATTCCCATATCTTTTACAAATCAATAGTCATTCATTCAAAGCATATAGATGATTTCAAAATGTTTGATATCAAATATCTTGATCTATCCTAAGGCATATCATCTATCTCAATTCTGTCTTAAATCAAGCATAGCACCTATCTCATTTCTCTCTTTTGGCACACGTAAAAAGAGAGCATATAAGAGAGCAAGGGTGTAGCATATATGATCACAAACATTCAACGCAACCATCGGAAATACAACCCCCCCTAAGAAAACACATAATGCCAATCAATGTAAAAGCAAGCTCGAACATATCACATTAAACATATCAATCCATAATTTTATGAAATGTTGAAGACAGAGAAAAGTTAGAACAACTCACAATGCATAATCATAAAATGTAAATAATATCTAAGGCTCCAGAGGAAATTGTGTATCACATCAAACATAAAAGGCATTTTGTTGAATTTGGAGTGCCTCTTGTTGAGCTAGCACTTGGTAAAGCATCCCCTCAAGTCTGTCAATGGATGAGATAAGTGAATTGCCATTCAGCAAATTATAGTTATCCTTGACAAATGTGAAATAGTCGGTAGGAGGAGGAGCACTTGGTTTGAGATGCCATGAGAAGGACTAAGAGCAAGTGGTGCATCGTCGTATGATCTCCAACCTCATCTTCATCTCCTTTGAAAGGTAAAGTCAAAGGACCCAATTTTGGATCGAAGCCCTTAGTACAAGCCATCCACTGACCTTGTTAACGATTTTCATGTGTTTGAGAGTTTGAATGTTGATAGTGTCCGTGGGATGAGGTGAAACAAAAATATCACCATTCAAAGGTACATCAAAGTGTTTAAAGATTTTGGTGAGTAGCATGTCGTAAGGTAAGACTTTGATGTGTCTCGTGGAATGGACAATTTTCATGTCTAAGTATGATGGTTGGAAAATTCGTTTTTCACCGGGCCAAAAAATAATCAAGAAGAACGAGATCGAAGTTATTCACTTCATCTTAGTGACCTTTTTTAGGGAGAATAATATGTGCAATGATGTTTTGTAACACTTTGCAAGGTAGAATGAGTACATTTGCATTAAGCTTGGTAAGATTTTAAATTTTTTCCATGTAACTCTACAACATGCTAAAATTGGATTATATACTTTAAGAGTAGGGTGGGCCTTGTGTATAAAATTTGGTTTTCACATTTGGCAATCTCAAGTATAGTTCGGAGATGGGTTTTGGTGATAGTAATACATTTGCTTTAAGTAAACATGTGATACTACCCAAACTTGGATTAAAAAAATCATATTTTGCAAAAATATTTCATAAGATTCGGATGTGCATTTTCTTCTAAAGTGGCTATTGATACCCAATCCATAGTCTCAAAATATTCTTCAATGTGAAATGTAGGAGCTTCAATAGTAAAATTGGCAAAATCAATGTTCTTACCGATGAGAATGAGTGATTTTTCAAAAGAGTTTTTGGCACCTCGGGTTCTTCATTCGATGAAGGATTTGGCAGCCTCTACATCCTCCTTGGTCTTTTACCCGACATTTTGGTCTTAGGTGTGGTGGAAGTTTTGTTGAAATATTTGAAAGTCAAAAATCCAAACATAGGGTTTGGCCGAAAAGGTTGAGTGATTTTGTGGTTTCGATGGATGAAATTTAAGGACTTTGATGGATTTGCAGTGGGAAAGCGATGGGCTTTTGAATTTCAGAGAGTTTTTGAAGGTTGAAGATGAAAATGGAGAGATTTGGAGTGGATTGATGTTGGAGAAGTAGAACAATAAAAGAGAGATGAGGAAATGAGGTCTAAATCACCTTTTTAAAAACTAAAATTGCGATGTATCGAACATCCGCATTCAACATCGTTCGTCCATGTGCAGATTCTGAAATTTTCTGCCAATTCGGACGTGGTCATCTGGATGTCCGCTAGGCCATCCGCTATCTCCTTTTGATTTTAACAGACAGCTCACTCGAATGTCTACTATACGATCGGTATCTATTTCTGTCAATTTAGACTCAGTCATCTAGACGTCCACCACCCCATCCACTTCTCTCGATACAAAAGTGTGATTTTTTATGATGGAATAGTAAATGATGCACATAAAATCAACAATTGGATGAAAAATTAAAGACGTTGCAATTTAGCCACATGCTTCAAATTCATCGATAATACCCAAACATGTTCGGATAAATGAAAATCAATCAAGTGCTAAAGGTTTAGTAAGAATATCGGTCAATTGGTGTTCTGTATTAACAAATTCCAATTAAATATCCGTTTTGTACATAATTTCTGAAAAACTGGTGTCTAATTTTAATGTGCATAGTTTGAAAGTGCAAGATAGGATTTTTGGATAAGTTTATGGCACTCGTATTATCACAAATAATAGGTATATGATCGAATGATAAGTGATAATCACTAAGAGTTTGTTTCATTCATAAAACTTGTGCACAACAACTAGCAACCAAGATAATGAGTGTAGGTGCCCTTTGGATACCAAAGACCTAAAGTTCTAGTGCCATTAAGATATCGAACGATATGTTTTATGGCATGGAGGTGTGATTCTTAAGGATTATATTGAAATCTAGCACATAAGCACACACTAAACATAATATCGGGTCTACTTGCGTTTAAGTAAAGAAGGGATCGATCCCTCGATATTTTGTTACATCAATGGAAGTACCTTGATCATCTTTGTCCAATTTTATAGATGAGCTCATTGGAGTGTTCATTGGCTTCAATTCTTTCATTTCAAACCCCTTGAGCATATCCAAAATGTACCTATTTTGACTAATGCATATTCCATCATTAGTTTGTTATATTTGTAGTCCAAAGAAGAATATGAGTTCTCCCATCGTACTCATTTTAAACTCCTTACTCATACATTTTGAAAATTCTTCACAAAGAAAAACATTAGTTGGGCTAAAAATAATATCGTCAATATAATTTTGAACAATAACCATATTATTCTTTTTTATTTTTATTTTGAGAGAGCAATGTCCCTTTACCCATTCAAAAACAATTTAAAAGTAATTTGCTCAATTTTTCATACCCTTGCTTTAGGAGCTTGCTTTAAACCAAACGTGCAAATAGATTCTAATCAAGTAACCGGTGCAAAAGTTTCCTCAAAATCGATGCCTTATTTTTTATTGTAATCTCAGGCCACTAACCTAGCCTTGTTATACACAATTATCCCATTTTCATCTCGTTTATTTCTAAAAAAATCCATTTGTACCAATAACAGCTTGATCATTTGTGTAGTGAATAATCTCAAATATAATATCTTTCAAATTGATTTATTTTTTCTTGCATAGCTAGATTTCAAAATTCATAAAACTCAATTACTTTAAAATTATTTGGTTTAATTTGCAAAATAAATGTATGACTATTGAAATAATGTCTAGTATAAGCTCTGGTACTTATACCTTTGGATGTATTACCAATAATAAGTTATTTTGAGTGAGAAGTGACAAACCTCCATTCCTTAGGTAGAGTTTGATGATTTTGTAATCCGGAAATTTCTATTTCACCTTGTTGAACGTTTGCTTCTTTCCCATGTTTATCCTACATCATTAGCAATATCTTTCTCTTAATCAATAGGATTAGTTTCATCAAAGATCACATGCGTAGATTCTTCAATGAGTAATGTTTTTTTGTTGAAAACCTTATAGACTTTGCTAGTCGATGAATATCCAATGAAGAATTGAATATCGGATTTTGAACCAACTAGTTCCAAATTTTCTTATGTGTTTAAAATAAAACATTTGCAATCAAATACTTTGAAATAATCGATATTGGGAACTCTATTTTTTTAAAGTTCACAAGGAGTTTCTGTTTTTGTTTTTTGACTAAATAAAACTTTATTAACAATGTTGCAAACTATGTTAACGACTTCGACCCAAAAATATTTTGGTAAATAGTTTTCTTTTAGCATAGTCCTATCCATTTCTTATAATGTATAATTCTTCATTTTACTGTACCATTTTGTTGAAGAGTTCTAGGAGCCAAGAAATTGTGTTCATATCTATTTTCATTGTTAAGATTATCAAATGCAATTTTGTTAAATTCCCTGCCATAATCACTTCTAATAATTGTAAATAGTATATTCCTTTTGTTTTGGACCTTTTTTACAATTGTGTTTTAATACATTCAAGGCTTCATCTTTTAAGTTTAAAAATTGGACCAAAATAAATCTAGAAAATTCGTTGACAATGACGAATGCATAATATTTACCACTTAAGCTAGCGGTTCTAAATAATCCAAAAAGATCTAGGTAGAGTTGTAAAGGTTTTGTATAGTTGAATAATATTGCTTAAGTTTGAAAGAACTATTTACTTGTTTTCCAAATTGACATGAATCATAAATTTGATCATTTTCAAATTTCAAGTTTGACAATCTTTTAACAAAATAACTTTTTGAAAATTTTCGAAAGTAATCCATGCTAATATGATCTAATTTTCTATGTCATAACTAAGTATCAACTTTAAAACTTGATAAACATTGTTCATCACTTTTAAATTCAATATTTATGATATAAATATATTTACTTCCGTTTCTTATAAACATCACCTCTTTTGACTAACATCATTAACAAGGCATTTGGAAGAATCAAATTTAATAAAATAACATTTATCACATAATTGACTAATACTAAGCAAGTTTTGTTTGAGTTCATCTACTAATAACACATTTTCAATAGAAGGAGATAAGTGACTATCAATATTTTCAATTCAATGATCTTTCCTTTTGCATTATCTACAGATGTGACATGACATTCATCTTTCCTTTTAAGATTTGACAATAGAGGTTAATCTCTAGGCATGTCCTTTGAGCATCCATTATCCAAGAATCATTTATTCTTCATTTTCTTTGGTACCTACAAGAATAATTCAATTTTTTTCTATTTTTTTTATTTTTTATTTTTATTTTTTTTTGGTGTGTGTACCCATACAACTTTGGGATCCTTGGTAGTTAGTTCTAGTGGACTCTTGAATTCACTTATTTTTGCTTTCAAAGTGTAGCTTCTTTTTTGTTAGACAATTCAAAGCTACATATCCATTTTTATTGCAAAAACTACATGTAGTGTTTGAAATAAAGGAATTAGATAATTTAACAAATAATTTTTTGACATATTTTTGTTTTAAGAAAAGTATATATCAAATTCCTTCTTTGTCAAAAATACATTTTTATTCACCAAACATTAAGTCAAAGTTTTCCTTATCTTGAGTGAACTTGTAAATAATTTAGTCAAATCTTCAATTTTTTGTTTAAAGAGAAATTTTCTTTAATCAAAGAATTGTAATCAACCTTTTCTCTTTCTAAATCCTTTTGAGTTTTTAAATTTTTATTTGCCTAATTTTTCAATGAAGAGTGCTTCTCTTTTTTAGAATTGAGTGATTTTGAGCAAGGTTTTCACATTTCTCGAGAATCTCATCATAAGAATTAGATAAATCATCGTATAAATATTTTTCATTAGAATTTACCTTATCTTCGATTGCCATGTAGTAAATGTTGGTGACTTCTCTTGACTTCCGTTTTCATCAAGATCTTCATTGTCACTTTCATCACATGTCGCTTGGAGTGTTTTCTTTTTTATGAATCTTTTCTTTTTTGTACACTCGATTTTCTTGTGATTGGATTTGTCACAACTATAGTAAATGATATTTTTGCTTTTCTATTGCCCATTTCCTTTTTCTTTTGAAATCGTTGTTTGTTGTGAAAACTTCTCAATTTCTTAACAAGAAGAACTAGGTCATCAATTTCTTCATCACTCATATTCTCGCTTGTAGTGCCTTCATAAATTGCCGATTTTAAGGCAATTTGGCGCTTAGGAGGCTCATCTGTTTCTTAGTTACTTTTCCTCGTTTTCTCCTTTGTTTTGGCATATGGAGCTCATAAATCATCACAGTTGCATAGATTTCTTCTAATGGACATGTGTTGACATCTTTGTCATTTTCTATCAACATCCTTAGTGAGCTCCAATACTCCAAGAGGGACCTAAACATTTATATTAGAAACTTTTTAGTCAAAGTCTTCAAGGCCATTAACGATATCGGTGAAATGAGTAATCACATCAGTAATAGGTTTATTTTCTTTTCATAAAGAAATTTTAAAATTCGTTAACCAATAGATTTATCCTGATTTCTTTTACTTTGCTAGTGCCCAAGTGAGTAACTTCTAAGGAATGCCAACTATTAAAAGTGGAATCATATGTACTAATTCGATTAAATTCATTTATATCTAAAGAACAATAATGTGTATTTTTGGCTCTAGCATTTAAAGACAATCTTCTTTTATACTCTTCATTGTACATCTCTCCAAGTTCTAAAATAGTTTGATCTAATTTTTCATCATATTTAATGACTTTTTTATGCACATAGGGACCAAATTCAATAAGTTTCCAAATATTATAATCTATTAATTGAATGTAAATCATCATTCTAACTTTTCAATAGTTAAAATGTGTACCATCAAAGAAATGATGACGATTTATAGAATGACCCTCAACATTTTGAAGATTGTGGTTAGCCATTACTTAATATTGTAAAGCCTTTAAATTCAAAGTGAGCATGTTGTTTTGATACTGTTGTTTTGATACCAATTGATAGTTCAAGAATAACTGACTAGAGGTGAATTGATTTTTAAAATTTTTTCAAAAAATTAATATAAATTCAAGTAAGTTAAGAATCAATAAATTAATCAAATGCTATGTGCAAATAAAAAAATAATAAGTAAAAGGGAAGAGATGATACAAATGATATAATTATGGAGGTTCGATCTAAATTAATGATCTACGTCATCCGTTACCAAACTCTCCGTCATGAGCAAGGCATCTTCACTATATCATTTTAATGCTCTTAAAGAATATTGCAATGAATGCAAAAAAGTGAATGTATTCTTAGAGTTCAATCAGTAAAATAGTCTATGAGCTCGTACAACGATAGGGACGCCCACCATCGTGTCCGGACTACAAAAATAGTCGTTGTGAGTAAAAAAATAAGAATTGTCAAAATATTGACTGTTGCACGAACCAGACATCTGCGTGGTTGGACAGGATGTCCCTATGGCACATTTTTCTTGTGATTATTTTGATTTGAATGTTTTGAAAAAAGTAGAATTTTGTAAGGCGTTTTCAACCTATTTTTCAAGGTAGGTGATATTGTAGAGTATGGTCAAAGATTAAATATCAATTTTGAAAATCTTACCTTTGATAGAAACATTTTATGCAAGTGATTATTAAAATCTTTTTGTACATAAACATGTTTTTGGAGCTTAATCATTTGTTGATAAGGATTGGAGTTAATTAAATGGGTGGCCACTGAACTTACATGATTACCACTTGCTCATTGAAAATTAAATAGTTACCCAATGCTCAGTGAGATATTCATTAGTTTACCCATCCATCACCATAGCCAATTCTGTTTGTAACGGTGGACAAATATTGCTACATAACAGATGAAAAATGATGTGGCATACAAAATGTGTGATTCTTAGCCACATCATCAGAAACTTGTATTTTGTAAGTAAAAAGATTTGAAATTGGACAACGTTTCTTCGATAGATAATCTTCATCTCCTCCAACTCACCTTCTTCTCCAAATTATCATGATTTCAAGTTGAAATTTTTTTGTCTGGGTTTGTACAAAAGCTTCAATGTTCCACTTTTCCATCATCTCCTTCAACTCACCTTCTTTTTGTTGTCTTAGTCACTAGCTTTGCCTATGAGCTGAATAAAAACAAAACACACAACATTAGCAATCAGTTTGAACATTTATAATTGAATCGGAACAAATTATTTTGGATTATTCTTTAGATTTCATTCTCATTATAGACTAACATATCTTGAACTATGGGGTCAATTGCATTTTCCTAACACTCAATAATCATACGAAAAATGTTAAGACAACTCACAACAAAACATTCTATAGTAATTCCTTTTCGTATTAAACACAATAAAAGTATTGAATTCATAATTTGGCAATTATATTGTCTTCCATATCCGGGGCTTGTGGCCACACATGTTATTCAAAATCAAGTCATCTTGAAGGTTTCAATTCGATTGTCATTTTTGAGGAAGAAGATTTTTGCAATCTAATTTGGGGAAGAATATGCTCTGTTTTTAATTTGGGATTCAAAGCATGATTTGGGGGATATTGGTCTTTGGGAAAAACGTGTTCAAAATTAAAGGAAATGTGTGTTTGGTTTGAATTGCATATCACAACCTGGTAGAAGTTAACAATGTCAGTAGACCACATCAGTTTTCCGCTACATAAGTGGAATCGTCCACTAATTATGCATAACGGATATGAAATGAGTGATAGGCGGGTCAATATTTAAATAGATGAGTGAGCAGTGAGTAACTTTTTTTTTTCTTCAGTGAGCACGTAGTGACATAGATGTAGTTTAGTGGCTATTGATTTAATTAACTCCTAAGGATTGAAGCATTTATACCTTCACAAATAAATAAGAACGTCTAGTCTATGATCTTTCTTTGATGTTTGACTTTTATGGTCTTGTCTTAAATGATTTGACTTGAATGCTTTAACTGCAATCACGATATTCATTATGAGTCCGATTTGTAATACGATAGTCTTGATAAGGATCTTTTTGTCTACGATCAATCAACTTAACATTGAATGCCTTGAAGAATATAATCACTTTATAATTCAATTGTTAGATAACAAGATTTTCTTATTTGTTATAATCAAAATACTATGGTCAATCATATGTTAATAAAGAACCCATCAAGGAAAAACCAAGCCCTCATCATAAAAATAGATACTATATCAGACATACTCTACTGGAGGGATTGCTAGGAATATGCAGAAAAGGCTACGTGAAGGAGACCAAAGAGCCAGATGTGGCTAGCTAAATTATCAAATCTCGACTGAGAGTAGTACATTATCCCCACTTCAATGCCCTAGTCATCTAAGCCATGGTAGACCGTTATGAGCTCAAGAGGATGCTGGTAGATAATGGAATCTCCATCAAACCATTTTTTATTTTTATTTTTTAAGTAGAAGCCCTTCTATGGCTTCAATAGTGATTGTGTCACTCGAAAGGGATATATAAATTTGGAATCACAATTGGAGATGAGCTTATACTGGTCCACAACTTTATGGAGTTTCTTGTGTTGGACTTGAGATCTCCTTATCATTGTGTCCTCGACCTCCACTGTCCCATATTTAAAGAGCTCTGAGCAGACACCTTAATTCATCACATATATATAAAGTTTCCAATAGAGCACGTGATTACTATTGTAAGAGGGGACAAACTTTAGTCTAGAGTGTACTACATAAGCTCCTTACACAAAATAGCTCTCCGCGTGGTCAACGTAGTATTGTGGATGGAGATACCAAGATAGATAAAGTAGAACCCACTAAGCAAGGGTTAACGCAGAAGCCCATACAAAAGGGGCAAATGAAGATGCACTGTACAAGGATTAGATGTTGAAAGGATAGGCCTCCAACCTAAAGACGTAATAGTGAAGAATGACAACCATATCCTCGAAGGCAACATTAAAGTTTGCTTCACATTGAAGACAACTTGTTAAAAGAAGAAGAAATCTACAATGACCTGTAACAAAATTTGACTATTAGAACACTAGTGAAGAGGCTGGAAAATTTCCTAGTATACCCTTGCGAGCCCTCCAAAATGCTCCTCATTAGAAGTGATCAGTCTACGCAAGTGAATGGAGATTTAAAAGAATTTTTGTACCCAAATCAGGATGTCTTCACTTGGGAGCACGATGACATGGTGGGGATCGATTCTTTGCCATATGTTCAAGATTGATCCCGAGGTCAATTGACAGTGGGAGAAGTGAAACCCTGAAAATATGAAGCCTTGAAATATGTGGCTAACCGCTTGGGAACAACTTCATTAGATAGGAAAAAGATCCGAGTAGGGTTTCCAAACTAGTACTAGCAAAATTAAGCATATGCCAGCGATAGTTTTCTGTTTCCTTGGACTAGAAATTGCTAAGCTTACAGAGGCATATTTTGGGTACAATCAAAGCTATGCCATTCGGGCGCTTCTTCATGGATCAAGGTCTTTACTTCTACAAAGCTATGCCATTCAGGTTGAAAAACTATGGGAATATTTACAAGAGGCTCTCTAACAATATATTTCCCGAGCAAATCAATGTGACTATGGAGGTCTACATAAATGATATGCTTTTCAAGAGCCTGGAGGCCAAGGACAGTAAAAAACACTTCGAAAAAACTCAATACATCTTGAGGAGGTATAGAATGAGACTAAACCCTTTGAAGTGTGCTTCTGTGTCACCTTCGATAGTTTCTAGGATTCATGTTACAAAAAAGGGTATTGAGGCTAATTCGAAAGAGATAAAGGCCCTGGAAGAGATACAATCACCTTGGAAGCCAAAAAATTACAAAGGTTTACCAGGTGAGTAACGGCCCTCAACAGCTTTATGTTTAGATCTACTGAAAAATGCCTCATCTTCTTGAAACTCCTCAAATGGAAAACCTTCTAAACCTTGGAGGTGCCTCTTCTCTGAAAATCCAAGTTGAAGAAGCCTTATTCTTGTATCTAGTCATCTTTAAAGAGGCCATCAGTTCAATTCTCATCAGAGAGGAGCAAACCAACAATTTTTCTTATACTATGTGAGCAAAGCCTTGCAAGATGCGGAGATGCAATATCAAGATATGGAGAAACTAGCTCTCTCATTGGTCATAGCCTCACAAAAATGGATATCGTACTTCCAATCACAAAGAATCATTGTGTTAACAAACTTTCCTTTCAAGTAAGTGCAACAAAAGCCAGATGCTTAAGGAAGACTATTTGAGTAGGTTGCAAAGCTAAGCTAGTTTGATATATTCATCAAATCAAGAACCTTTATCAAGGGGAAAGCCCTTACATATTTTGTAGCAAAATTTACTAAGATTCCTAAAATAGAGGTAACCATGGAAGCTTTTGAACACCCCCATCTGGTACCTATTCGTTGATCGATCATATGAGGAGGTAGGTTCGATATCAACTTTAAAGCCTCAAACAATGTTGATGAACGAGTCCTTTCTGGTTAGAATGAAACCGGTAAGAGATGCAGGTAAAAAGACTATCCATTAGTAGTGATCCCTAATTGTTGGTGAATCTAGTGAATGGTAGCTTCATGGTTAGGGAAAAGAACATGGATGCATACTTGAGACAAGCGATGAACCTTCCACTTTGAAAATTTTGAGCTCATCTAGATCCTCAGGCCAACAATACAAATGTAGACGTTTTTTCCAAGTTGGCGATCAACAAAGACTCCAAGTTCTTAAAGAATATGCCCAATTAGTACTTGCTAAAGCTTTCTATTGAAGCCAAATGAGGGAAGATATAGATAGAGGAAGCTCATTGATGAATGAATCCAATCATTTCATACCTCAAAGATCAAACTCTTCCAGATGACAAAATAGCTCGCAAGCGAGGAGAAGAGTCGTGCACTTTATGTTTCAAGATGATGTGCTCTAGAAATGGATCTTCATGGTGTCTACTAGTATAGAGCAGTAAATTGTTCCATTTGGTATGTCATCCATACTGATAGAAAATGGGTGATCTTTGCCAATCGATCCACAATCACCCAAATTACATTATGAGTCTTCGTGGTGCAAGGTAAAGCAGTTACGAAGTCCATAGATATCTTCTCCCATTTCCATTCGGGAATTGGTAAATATTGTAGCAATCCAACGAGCCTTTGATGTTCTACTTTTAGCTGTTGCATACTAAACACTTCTTAACATATCTAGCAAGTTCATTCTTCATTCCTGGCCATCAATAGAGGGTCTTCATTTTCTGGTACATTTCTGTGTACCAAATTGTAAGTGTTATGCTCTATATCAAATCAACTTCGGACATAAACACTTTTAATATATATTATCAATGCGTATTTATGGCAATATATATTATTTAAT
>CAIGRL010167540.1:0-10679 GCA_903798325.1 Fraxinus xanthoxyloides | reverse complement strand
TGAACATTCTCACTGCGTGACACTTGGTCTGACTCTAAACTTTTTTGTCTTCTACTATGAGATCTTGAATTCACCCGAGAGGTTTGTCAAATCTCTCTCTCTCTCTCTCTCTCTCTCTCAGACGTGCATGCACATAATTGTGTCTGCGTATACACACGATAAGAGTGTGACACTAAAAGTACAAGTTTTTGGTGTCGTCAATGTGTGTGACACTTGAACCCAATAAAATTGTCTCTTCATTATAAACTCAGTTATTTGCTAAGTTTCTCAGTTAGCATTTAATTGTCCCTTGTTTGACTAAGTTTTTTGCGATTATAAATTGATCAAACAACATTTTTAACTACACATTTCAATGAACTCACAATTTTTATGTGTTTGATAGATATTATTTTGGAAGAATGTATTTTGGAATAGTAAATTTATGGAGAATGTGTGGTTGAAAAAGAAGGAAAGGTTATTGATGTGATGGAAAATATTATTTTATTGAAGAATATGTGGTTGNAATCAATGAAACGAGTCTTGATCGAAGTCAACTTCCATCATTGGAGATTTATAATCATTCATCAATCCACAAAGAATAATCAATTCACATTCACAATATTCATTGTTGGAATAAATTCCTAATTCTCCTTAATTTTAGTTAATCAGAAACCAGCGTTCTAATTATCAAATAATCTCAGACCAGCGCTAAAGATTCAATTTAATAATAGTTTTAAACAATAGAGAAATCGATGAACTAGATAATACAAACACCAACGGTTTTTATGCAATCTATTTAAGAGTGTGTTTGATAGATATTATTTTGAAAGAATGTATTTTGGAATAGTAAATTTATGGAGAATGTGTGGTTGAAAAAGAAGGAAAGGTTATTGATGTGATGGAAAATATTATTTTATTGAAGAATATGTGGTTGAAAATGAGTAGAAGAATGAAAATGAGAAATAGAATGTGGGCCAAACGGGGACTTAATCAACATTTCATGAAACCCACCAGCTTATAATCTCAAAAAGCTGTCAAACAAGCACATAGATCATAAACTCTTTGTAGAAGTTGGGTTGAAGTCTTTGAGAAAATGTTTTTAGTTTACCTGTGTGAATATGTGATGAAACGCCATCCACCAATTCTATAATATTGGAAGAATATGTAGTTTAAGTGGAAAAGAAGGTATGCTTTTTCAACGTGGAAACTCCCTATGTATGAGAATAAGGACTTAATACATCCCATGTTACATTTGACACATTGATCAACCTCGGTGGAGCCAAACTTTTAAGATGCTTTCATCGCCTACGATTAACTGTCAATGCTTTCTTTCCGTTTATGCAATAATAATGTATATTCAGTACGCAGTATTAGAGAGGGCTAAACCGTATAAGCCTCAATATTCTTGCCACTTTTTTTTCTCTTCTTAGTGATAGTAATCCTTCCTATCGAGCATGCTCGTGTTTATGTTATTCTTTATTGAGAATTATCGTGCTGTGACAGGGCATGCTACCTTTCCAAACAAGCTTTTGATGAAGCAATTGCAGAACTCGATAGGCTCAACGAAGAATCCTACAAAGACAACTTCTTAGAGACAATCTTACATTATGGACATCAGATCTTCCAGAAGAGGGAGGTACATTGCGGTGCACTTTCTTTCGAGTCGTTTTTCAATCTTTTTCTCCAATATCCAAATGGCTCACATAAATAAATGCTAACGATTACTACTACTACAATTTACCACTTATTTTTACTGAATGGGATATTGGACAGATAAGAGTTGGTAACACTTCTTTTTATTTGGCAGGTGAGCAATCCAAGGGAGATGAAGCTCAAGGGGAGGTAAGATTTTACGATAGTAATCCTCTTCTCATCGCAATTCATAAAAAATATATATTTGAAAGTTATTCGTTTCACCATATGTTATCAATCCTATTTTTTGAGTAATACGATGCACCATTTACATGGTATGGACCGACCATCTCGTCGTGTTAATGTTCGAAAGATCAATTTGAAGAAAGAAAAATACAAACTCAAGAATAAGTCCATCTCAATGTAAGACTATCTCCTACTATTGTATTAATTTATTATGATAAAAAAATGTTTACAAGAGAAAATCTCACACAGTGAAATAGCAATAATTATGATCGACTATTCAACTTAACAACACTTACCCCATGATGATCACCACCACTCATCAAAATCGGACTGCAGACTTGGGGATCAATTTGCACTTTTTGAAAAATTCAGAGATTCCGGATGCAATTTTTCTATTTACATTGGACAGATGCATGTGACAGGATATAAATGACATCTTGTACCGAAAAATGATCATTCGTGTAAAGTTACGAAAATTGGACATTTTAAATCCCACTACTAATTTTTGTCTAATTATATACTCCTCCGTCCTAATTGTATAGGTTGCCAACTTCTTGAAATCATCCAACTACACACATTTTCCACTTCTTGAAAACATAGAAAAACTCTCATTTCTTTTTCTAATTCTTTATTAATTCTAACAATAATTCAGTTTTATATACTAAAAATTAAATATAGATAAATTAGGAAAGATCTTGACAAAAATTAATTTTTCAATGATATTAAAGAAATTTTCTTAGTCCATCTGAAAAAAGAAACAAATCTATATAATTGAGACGGATGGAGCAATTCTTCCTTATATAGAGTGGCAATCTTTATACAATTGAGCATTGTATGGTGATTTTAAAAGAGTTTTAATACTCTGAAAATGCAAACTCGTACGAATTGGAAGCTTTCTCTGAAGGTAACTTCCGAGATTGTTTAGTAAGTTGAATTGAATGTTGTGAAAAATCGATTAAGTGTTACTAACACATTTGCGATCGACTAATTAGTTTTTCCGATAGTTCTTATATAAAGAATCAATTCATGGGTTGTCTTTCTTGATTTTTAAGGCTTTGCCATCAATATATCGAAAAGTCCATTTGATTGTAAAAGTGAAATTTGAATGAAAAGAAAATGAATTTCAAGAAATTGAATTATCTAAAATTATTTTTCATATAATTGGTAATTAACTGTATTTGATTAACATAATTTTCCACGTGAAAAATATTAAAATTTTAAATCTTTTGGTACTCGTTTGACTTTGTTTTATATGAAAATTGTTCATTAAAATGATATAATTTATCACAATTCAAGATAAATTTTATTTCCATTACAATTAAAAAAAAAAAATAACCTGAAAAACCAAATCTCACCAAATTGGTGAAAATTGATTTTTCTTAAACCATGGAATTGGAATCGTGCGAGGTAAAGTATGAAAAATGAATTGACAAGAAAATTTTTACAATTAAACGTGACTTTTGGTGAAAAATGGAATTTCATTTTCAAATTTCAAGAAAAAATTGCCAAATCAAACATGGTCTTGGTTAAAGGAACCTTTTTTCTTAAGTTGCAGCTTCATAGTGGTTTTATTGTTGACAAATTTTATCATATGCAAATTAATTCTGAGCATTTTTTTTGTATGAAAAGATTAATGTTGTAGATCATAGAACGGTAGATCTAAATGCGACAGAGAATTAGAAATATACCAAAGCAAGCGAACCCAGAAAACATTGCAAAAATTTCCTGGGTTATCTTAAAGCTTGGAAAGTAGATATTTGCCTCCAGAACAAAGCCCACAGAAAATCGATCATTAGATCTCTAATCTCTGAAGCTGAAAGAAGAGGCAATTCGCACAAAATCACACACGCATATACACACAACACAAGAAATCCCTTTTTTTTTTTTATTGATAAACTATGAAGAGGAAGTATTACATAAATTAGAATTTCGACGAACAAATTCTGATGGATAAAGCATAGAGCGAGAGCTGATGGCGGCGATCGTAGTACAATTGAGTGCAAAGGGTTAATTTATATAGAATTGGGTCCGTTCTATTAGGGTTAGGTTTTTGAATTATGACGGCGGAAACAATTCTCTGCTAGCCATGTTCCTCATTTTTTTTAATTTTTTTTTCCTCTCTCTCTCTTAAAGAAAAACCATAATTTTCAGGTAAATTTGTGTGCAGTTTGGTTCTTGACTTGCCTTAAAACAATATTTATTTTTCTGATTTTTATGTATAAAACAAGAACGATTCTCAATTTTATTTTTATTTTTTTTCAATCAATCCAGTGCTTTCAAAAAATTGGAAAGAAGTACTTTTTATTAAAATATATTTTTTATTTAAATTGAAAGTTATATTCGTTATTTCATGTTACTTTGCTCTTGTCCCTTTCTGATTATTTGACGCACGGAATCAATTTCATGACTCTTTTTTTTTTCCAGCAAATGGGCCCCATTTATGAGATAGAAAGTCAAACAAGGTGTGCTGCCTCCTCTTGCAACGGTCAGAAAAGCAATGGAAATACAGACATGCACTTTATTTAGAGCCCGTTTGGTATCGATTAAAATTCAATTAAAATTGAAAATATAGCCGTTAGTAGATCCCACTCGTCTAATAAAAGTCAACAATAACAGCTAATTTTTCAATTTTAATCTCCACCAAACGAGCTTTTAATTTGTTAAGTGGGTAAAATTTGAAGGATCTTCAAGAATAATTAATTCAATCTGGCTAGATGGCTAAATCAACGTGACATATTCCCATTGCTCAGGTACATTTTGAGAAATTTTCTACAAAGATGAAAGACCCATGTTTTAAATTCTCAAACAAGAATGTTGATCGATGAAATGAGAATACTTCGGATTTCTTTATTTTTCCGTAGTATTCATCTGAAAAACAGAAAATAATAATATCATAAATAAATAAATGGGTTCATAATATTTCTAGTGACTGCCTTCCCACCAGCACAATCTGAATTAAACCTCTTGCATAAATAGATCGCAGAAGTTTGCTCTATTTTTAAAAGAGGAATATGATCAATGAAGAAGACATCAACCAGAAAACCCACAAAAACTAATAACAGAAACAAAATTTACAAGTTTCCCCTTCCTTTCTTTTCCTTCTGTAAATTTTCCTGCTTAGCTTCGGACGAGGTTTTACCCCAACAGGACATTATTTCAAATTCTTGGGTCGATACCGATACATGGGTGTAATGTGATATATTTCTTATTTTCCAGCAGATGTGACGTAAAGACGTGAGAAAATAAGTTCATCGCCTAAATCTAACAACAATGCAAGAGATGTCGTCTTTACTCTCTCTTTTCAATGCTTCAGCTATTAATTGCCCGGCTGCTTTCTTAGGATCTCTAGTTCTTCGTGCAATATCAACTGCCTCCTGATTATCCATAACCTGAATCGATCATGTATTAGAAGAAGAGAATAAGAACATAGGTCATCACTCAACAATATTGTACAGGATAACATACAAGATTTCAACTTATTTTTAGTCCCTAATCAAATGCTTTACTGTCCAGTCTAGCATAACAAACAATTCATTAACGTGCTACTCTTTTTTAAAAAAATTATTCTTGCACAACAACAACCAATGCAATTTTCACAGGAAATATGCATCACCTTCCAAAGACCATCACTTGCAAGGATAAGAACATCACAGCTGATATCAACAATTGCATTTTGAATATCAGGATCTGACCGCAAATGTGATTTAAGGCTTTTATCTCCAAAAGCACGAGAAACAGCCAGCTGCCCATTTACTCTAGGGACATCCCCTGGGAGATACGTGCCATGTACCATGGCCCGAGAAGCACATTTAATATACGTAAGATAATCATACAATTAATAGAAAGCTAAGAAAAGGATCTAAGTTATGGAAAAACTAATTTTTAAGCAAGCAATAGCACGTTTAGACCTAACAACAATGCCAGCATCATTCCCCTGATAAAGAAATATAAATCACGAATGCATGAATAAACATTTATCCAATAGGCAATTTCAGGAGAGATGGAACATGAACTACGCTGTATCTTTCTTGCAAGATGAAACAGTCGCTTTTTTAGAGCTGAAACTGAATCCAATGATTTGCCACAACAAAACCCTGGCATCTAATTGGTGCATCAATGTATCCCCACTATCATCCAATTTCACATTATGCAAATAGAAAAGGGTAAAAATGGGTCATATGTGTTCATACTTCTAGAGAGTACAAAGAATAATTTAAAGGGATATCATAGTTATTCTCAGCTCCTCCAATTCTAACAGGATTTGTATAGTTTCATTCTTAGTAATAGCTGCTAACTTTAGTTGACTTTTCTCATAAAGAAAGTAAAATGATTTATGAGGAAAAAAATTCCCCAAGCTTCCCAATACTAAACTCAGTCGTTCACACACACACACACATATATTTTGTGCATGTGTGTGACCATGGTATTATATTTAGCCCTATTTGATACAGATTAAAATCTAAGTCAATCAACAATGAATTTTAACCACTTATTACATGGGACCCACAACTTTTCAATCATACAATTTCATCAACTTTTATCAAAACCTGCTAAAAAATATGATCGTAATCCCCATCAAGTAGGGTTTACACTTCATGTACGCCATAATCCTCAAATCAATGCTCTGGGATTGCTTCCCCATTTAATTTTTACAGTGACAAAGTTTGATATGTTTTTTGTTATATAACCACAGAAATGGGACACCCCTCTCCCTCCCCTTCTAGATTTTCTAAAATTAATTTCTCTTCGTAACAATAGCAATATGAAAAGAATTCTCTCTGATGTATGTAACATGTACCTAGGGAATGAAAGATTTTCCATCCTGTTGAATCTAATAGTTCTAAAGACCACAAATACATGTTTGGTACATTCTACTAGACAAGATTGGATAGTATAATAAAATAAATTTTACACTGTTTTCCTTTCTTAATGCTGTCCAGTAGTACCTGTGCTCCCAAACAAACGTGCCACAAGTGAAGAGAAGAAAAGATGGTGACACCAAAGAGGAGTTATGAATCAAAGCTTTTGGAAATTTCTCATGAAGTCCGCAAAGATGAAATTCACAGTGAGGTTTGATAGGGAAGATTGCCACAAGAGAAAGAAAAGAATTAAAGCTATGATGAAATGATATCAAAGGATTTTAGGTTCTGTTCTAAATGAACAGTACATTTTACGAAATAGAAACTGATTTGATGGTTTATATTGTTGGAATGTGCAGCCATTACAATGTATTATTTTTATGATAGGAAGAAAGAATTAGGAGAGACCAACAAGCCAAAATAATGTGAGAAATCAGGTCTTGCTACATGAAGTAAGAATAAAATAAATATTAACTCATATTTCAAATAATTCCCAGAGGGTGATGAATTTGCAGAAAAACATTGGCTTATACATTACAGTTCTGAACATTTGGACAAAAGAAAATAGTTAGCTCTCTAGACTGGAAGAGACAAAATTTTAGTTTGCAGAGTTTCTTGCCTACATGTTGTGCTTTATTGACTTCACTAAGGTAATATTTATTGGAATTGGTGCACAAACTGATTAAGCTAGGTAGAGAGATAAATTGAAAAGTCTTACTGTTTATAAATAATCCCATTAAAATAAGTTTTTTTGACATATTTCTCTCAGGCAAGAGGTTCAGAGCATAAACAGTGAACTATCAAGATAGAAATGGTAAATTTTTCATACGGGAAATCAATTTTAGTTACTCGGGTTACGGAAAGAAACCTGGCATATTTGAAACAAAACCTCCCTTGTCCTCAATGCTACCTCGTTCAATACCAGGCTCATGGTCTATGGTCATCTGTGTAGCCTGACCTCCCCTCGAAAGAACAGCTCGTGAATCTCCCACATTAGCTATCCATAACTTTTGGCCATTTATTAGAATAGCTGTGACAGCAGTGGACCCACCTCGCCCCAAATTGGAACTGTCTGAAAGAATTGATTGATCAGTTTTCTCATACGCTTTTGACATTGATCCTCCGGGATCAACCCAAAACTCGTCCTGGAAAAGTAAAAACAACATATATGAGAAAGGCAGGCATCCCTGAATGCATGTTTAGTGCAAAATGCTCGACAGGACTATACAATACAAGAACAAGTTTTCTTTTACTTCATTAATACTGACATCCTCCTTACCAAAAATGCACGAATGTTAACCTTATTGACATCCATATCATGACATAGAACCAATATATTTTACGACACTATACCTCCTTCAATATATTGTCAAACAAATGTTTCTGCAGGTATGAAGGAATGCGATCTCCCATATGGCCATCATATATCGCAAATAGTCCAAGCTCATGTTCATCTATCTGTATAAACTTTGCAACATGGTAATCCTCCATGGGATGATTAGCTTTTCCTTTCACTAAGGTGAAACCATATTTGATTTGACCCTCGTGGTTTTTTCCCGAGCCTGAGCTTTTAGAGGATTGAGAGTCTGAACACTGAATTGGGAGAGGAGATGGGAAAATGAAAACTTCATCCATGAAAACATTTATGCATAATTAAGAGATAAGAAAAAAGAATCAGGAACAACAGCACTAGCAAATTTACATACACACAAAAACGAAAGAATCTGCATATGGAAGCCAAAGAAACCAAGCACCTAACTATATGTGGGAGTGCACATAATATTTTTTTGACAATCTTTGTAGGTGTATTGATGAGATGTGCCTCCATTAAATTAATTTATGCAAAGATAAAAAAAGGTACTTCCTGTTAACCCAATTTCACATATTGCTACAATCTCATTACCGTTTCCCTGCTTTGATTATTATAACAGCTGTGAGCTAGAATTAGAACTTACCATATCAATAAAACCTACATAATTGACTCCGGTATCTTTATTTCATCCAACAGAAACCATTTAACTTAAAATTTTATTATTTTCTGCAATGAATTAAGGTTTTATGATCTGCATACAACATGAAAGGAAATGAAAGATATTTACACTTGCTATGATTGCAAAGGAATCAAGCTTTGAGTCAATTAAATGTTACCTATCATCTTAGAATTCCAAGAGTCACACCAGGTACCAATAATTCTATTCACGGGTGAATATGACAATTAGTATGCTATCAAATTTTACAATAATCACAATCCTAGTTGAAATTGGTGTAAGCGACAATAATAACCCTGAAGGTCATGTTAGTATGCACCATGCAGTATTGGAAGGTACAATCAACGAGATTCATACTTCTTTTACTTAATAAAAATGTCGTGTACTACTATCTGGTCCACCCCGCCAAATATGCGGAGAAGATAACAAGGAACACTTTTTCATGACTATACAATTCTGAAAAGATATGCCCAGTTTATCAAAATTATACATAAGCGAAACAACGAACAATAGATATAAAAATTCATATAAACAACCCAAGATTACCTGAACACAAGCAGAACTAAAACAACAAAATTTGCCCATTAAAAAATCTGCACAGCCAACTTTTCTACAAATCCTAACTTCCACCTGTTTGCAGCTCTGTGATCAAACTGTTTAACCATAATCAATATACTCGCAAATTCAAAAAACCTTCTATTACATAAAAAAAATTCAATTGCTACGTACTCTTCAATCAAACTAGTAAATTCAAGAATACTAAGAAATGGGAAATGAAGAAAATATCCAACTTACTATTTCAATTACACGAAATCAATCTAGCGTATGTTACGTGTTTACTGCCTTTTTCTTCTTTGCACAAACAATTGAATAAACAAATGACCGCGACAAACAAAATAGAGACAAGAAAGCACAACACTTGAGACCCTTTTTTTATATAGCTAAAAGATTTCTTATATTTTAATGCAAATTATTAAATTATTGTTAGGAAGATTTAGGGGAAAACAACTTGGATTTCCTTTCGGAACACCTTTGGCAACTGCCAATTGGATGTAGGTATTTGCCCTTTTGGCAATTGGACGACAGAATGAGGGGTAAAAATGGAAATTTGAATACTTCTGATATTGACTTTGCTGAGTCAGTCAACTCTGAGTTGGAAAGGCTTAAACTATTTCCATTTTTTTTTTCTTTTCAAGAAAGTATACTATTTCCAATTCAAATATCTTATTTAATTGTTGTTGGCATTTGAATGAAAATAAAGCTTGATTTTAAAATAAGTCAAGCTTTAGTAAATTCAAGTTCATTTTCAAAACCAAATTAATATTTGTTTTAGTTCAACAATGAATGTAGATATAATAGATATTGGACTCTTTTCATTTTCTCGTCTAGTATATAATATTTCATTTTTGTGTACTTAATTTCTCATCTAGTGTGATCTTTTATTATTGTGTCGCTTAACCAAATTTCTACATTTTTTCTGGAAAAATTATTAATCAATCATTAGAAGTTCCTTAATCAATTGGTTGATCACCATAGCACGGAAGAAATTTGTGCCAACAAATAATAGTATGACGTGGAGTCATTAATCGTTAGACATTAAGTCGCTAATAAAGCCTATCTAAATTACGACCAGAGAAACAATATTTCTTCAACCTAACAAATTGTAGACAAGTCCATTTGATTAAGAGGTCCACCACGTAGAGTATTGTTTGAGTGGGCCTATAAACTTGTATGCCTAAATAATTTGTGTGGAAATTACATTAGATCAGGTTTTTAAAAAATTGTAATTTAAAAATTAGGTATAAGATTCATTTATTCATAAATCGGACAATAATTCAACTATTGATATTAATAGTATAAAATATTCACTCCAACTAATTCCATCCAGCCTATCAACTTTAACCCAAATTCTCTCTCTCTCTCTCGCTCTCTCTCACTCTCTCGCTCACACTCACTCACACACAATCACACAGAC
>CAIGRL010167530.1:0-22451 GCA_903798325.1 Fraxinus xanthoxyloides | reverse complement strand
AATCCTGTTTGGTACAAATTAAATTTTTTATTCTCATTTTTAACCACACATTTTTCAATAAAATAATATTTTATATCACATCAATAATTTTTCCTTCTTTTTCAACAACACATTTTTCATCAATCTACTATTTCAAAATACATTCTTCCAAAATAACGTGGCTCAAAGACACCCTTAAAAACTAAGGGTCTGTTCTCTTTATTATTTTCAAGTTATTTTATGTTTTCGATTTTCCAAAACAGTGAAAACGCGTTCTCTTTTCTATTTTCGAAAACGCGTTTCTCAAAACAAGTTAAAAATTTACAAAGGAAACACAAAACGACAAATTTTGGGTGTTTTCAATTATAATCAAGCCAAAATTTTCAAAATATGTTTTGAGTGTTTTCAAAATAATTTTTCAAAATAACAAAAAGACCACATTTTTAAAAATTTTAAAATGAACACTCAAAATACAAAATTCAAAATAAATTCAAATCTTAAAATACAAAATTGAAACAGAGAGAACAGCCCTCATCCTTCTAAAATTTTGAGTACACTCGACATTTTCCAACTACACGTTCTCCCACTTGTACTGGGTAAACGCGTGGTTGAAGATGTATCAATTTGAACCAAAAAAATCGATCTTAAGAAAAAANAAACGTCAAAAAAGTCGTTTTGGCTGTTTTCAGTTAAAATCAAGACAAAACTTCATTTTCTTAATTTTTGAAAACAATTTTTCCAAATGATAAAAAGAACGAGTTTTCAACCATTTTAAAATGAACACTCAAAATACAAATTTCAAATTAAATTCATATCTTAAAATACAAAATTCAAACAGAGAGAACAGCCCTCATCCTTCTAAAATTTTGAGTACACTCGACATTTTCCAACTACACGTTCTCCCACTTGTACTGGGTAAACGCGTGGTTGAAGATGTATCAATTTGAACCAAAAAAATCGATCTTAAGAAAAAAAAATCCAGATCAAACAGGCGCTAAATTTTGAAAACCGCCTCTTCAGCCTTCGAAACAATTCCTCTTCGAAAGAAGCTCAAGCGGGTTCAAATCGCGGTTTTGATTGAAAAAAGCTCCAAGTAACCACTTTTCAGCGCTCAAATTCCTTTTCGATTCGCGGCCATTCTTCTCAACTATTGAGCTGAATCTTCTCGGATCCTCTTTACGTAAGTGAATTTCTCCACTGTAGTATATTTATTATTATTTTGAATTCGGTTATTATGGAAGAAAAGAATCATTGTTTTTCGTATTTTATTGTTTACGAGAAATAGATATAATAGTCTGTTTGCTATGCATCGTCACCCACTCACCTTTGCAATCCCTAGGTTTTGTATGGATGAACGAACATTTTTTTAACCCCATTCATGTATATTCTGATTAGTTAGAAAATATGTGGCCTATATAATAATGTGCTTTAATTTTAGTATTATGCTTGATGCTGTGTGGAATTTGGTTCTGGAATATTTTTGTGGAAGTGCGCTTTTTAACCCCTTATTTAGGTCCATGAAGTTTTGAGCCTCTGGACTTTTTCATACATTACGTAATTCATGAGTTTGCTTTTAAGAGATTGATAATTAAGTATATTGATAGCTCGATTATTGTGTGTATTGAGCATATTGACGCTGCTCTTTGGTTTCCTGCTTCTAAGGTTGATTTTCCACCTCACTTGCAAAAAACAAAATCTTAGGTCACAGGTGATGAAACCTTTAAAAGTTAATAGTCCAAACTTTAGGTTTATAACAAGTTATATAATTATCTATTCCTTCTAGTGTTTTGCTCAAGATATGAGTCTGTAATGGGCACATTCAGGGATTTTTATGCGTTCAGTGTTCTTTTGCAGCAAATGCAGCGAGCTTCCTTTTAATATGCTAATTTTTTTGTATTTAGAATAGTTCATAGGCATGGTCATACAAACTTTAAGGTATGAAGTTTATGAGTTATAATATAAAGTTATGAGAGAATGTGATTAAGCATAACATCAATTTGAGTTTATGGCACAGAGATTTACTATGGAAACTATTTATCCACTTTAGACATAGACTGGCTGGAAAATATATAGAAAGAAGGCGATTTGAATTCATTAAGGAAACATAAAATTTAAGGTGCATAGGGAAGTGGCATGTGTGCTAGAAAAAAATAACTTTTATCAGGGGTATAAATACATTTAAGTATATGCATGATGAAGCAATGATGGATTTGGAAGTTATATGCCAAAAAGTAGCCATGACAACTATTGACAATAAATTAAGAGCATGAGGAAGTAGATCATTGGTGCATCCATCGCTTAGACCTAATGAAGCTTTCATGCATACATAAGATCAGGAAGAGACAGACCATGTAATTGTGTGCAGTGGTTGCAGAATATTTAATTTCTTTGGACTTTTCAGTAGATGTGTTGCTAGATCAAATTTGAGTGGCTAAAATATGGCAGTATCCCGAATACAAATAAAAAAACTGTAAGATATCTTGTTTGTATTGTTTCTAAATTGCAATCAGTATTGTGTTTTTCAAGATTTTTTTCTATATAATCCGTGTGCATTCTTTTTTTCTAGCTTCAAATAATTGTAATAAGCATATTTTTTTGCATATTTAATATTAGTTAAATCTGTTGAGAATCAAACCCTGTTATTGTTTCTAGGTGACTAATATAACAGCTGCTAATTATGAATTTACTCGTATTGATTAATGAATGTACATATTTTCTTTTGTAGATGATTCTTCATCAAATCCGACAATTAGGTGGCCACTCCATAACTGCTGGATTTTTTGGAGGCAAAAATTTGGGATGGGGTATAATATTTCAAATGTCTTGAACTTATTTCAATGCTCTATTGGTTTGACCCCAAAACAATAAATTTGATTCTTTTTGTAATCTGGATTATGGACCAAAGAAGGAACTGCAACATTATTTGTAATAAAAATCTAAAAGTTTTAAGCTAGAATTGAAATATTTACTACAGAAACTTCATTTTATAAAATTTTAGAATGATCAATATTATTGAATTACTAGTCTTAGCTATAGTTACTTTATTTAGTTCAATGAAGCTTAAGTTTCATAGGTTTTGATGAAAAATTTATAGTATTTAATTTTATATTCAGTGTTTGAACACATTTTTAACTCTTCCCATTATTTCTGTCCATTTAGATTTTGTCAAAACTTGATGTTAATAAGATGGTTTGAACTGTGAATGCCAACCATTCTAAAACTTGTTACCTAGAGTTGTGTACCAGGTACTGTTGAACTTGTACTTTATGCACTATTGTGAAAGCGCTTGATATTATAAGATTACCTTTGAGATCAGGTGGGTTGATTGCATTAACTGCCAGTTTATGCTACTGTAACTACAATGGCATCGTCTTGCTAGAATCCTGTATCTGTGGAGCAAAGATGGTGTCAAATAATGTTATCTGCCTATTTACTAAAATAATTTTCTGCTTCTCAGAAGTGATTTTTTTTTCAGTAGTCTCCATTCTGATCTGTTCCCCTGCCAAAAGATTTTCATCAAGGAAAGTCATTTTTTCTTTCCAACCATCGATGTCATATTTGATCAGTAGTCTACTCAAGAAGCATGATACGGGTACAACCCATCTATACAAAAGCCAAGAAATAGATCCTCTCTAAGAAGTAAAAAATAGAACATGAAACATGTATTAACAAAATATAGAGGACTCCTAGATATGAAATAAGCAGTCAAAAACCTGATGAGTAGAACCAAATCTAGCCGCTTGAGAAAAAGTGAATGGCAGAGGACTAATTGTTTCCTTGTCCTGATTTTCACGTGTTCTACAGTTGGAATGTCCTTCAAGTATTACCAAAGCTTATACCCTCTCAAGTTCAATCAACATTTTCTGTTTATCCATTTTACTTAACTGGAAACTTACTGTGCCATTTTCTAGCTAAAGGATTCTTTTCCTTAATTAGCAGTAACCAAGTCCAAATATGTTTCCATTGCCATATTTGCATACGTAATCACTGCATATCAGAGCTTCACGGTGGGAAGATTTCTCGTGAGGTTTAAGCCAGTGAGATAGAAATGTTTGAGCTTAAAAAGAAACATCTGATCTTGAGATTATCAGTTGATGTTTGTCTTAAGCAGACAATGGCTCACACATGTTCCGGAGAATTCATTCTCTTAACATTATCATGATGTTGTTCTTATATCAATCTGTCATATATAAATCTTTATGTTTCTCGTCATTCACATTCTGTTGATTCAACTTCATTTAGATAAAATAGAGTTCTTATATCTCAGCAACACATGATTAGGGTGAGAAATCAGCAGATGAATTGGATTTTAGAGTTGTTTCTGATACAGCCAGTCATTACGTAATAAGGCATTAGTTAAGGACCTCTTTTATAGGTTGTTTTTAACATTTTAAGCATTTGGTTCATGCTCCCCGTTGTGCACAGCTTTGGATTTTGTGCCAATTGACCCTGGTGGAAGCTAATTTTTTCTCGAGTTCAAAGATTACCATTGTGATCAGGTGCACGTCGGCACGGAATGAGTTTCTATATTTGGCCTGGCCTAGAAAAAGGGTTCAATTAGGTGCACGTCGGCACGTATTTATGCAATTGTATATAGTCTGTTGTTAAGTAATCTACATATGATTGGAAACTCATGTAATTAGCTCGTACATTTTATGTACTGTCTTTATAGATTTTTGATATGAACTATCTGCTGGTTGGACCATAACTCAATGATTTGTAAGTGGCATTATGAATCAACTACAGAGTGTTTCTGGATAATGTGCTGTTGAATTGCTAAGTCGTCATATCGATTATTTAAGGGTTCTAAAGCTTGAAAGCAGATTTAATCAGTGGACTTGCAGAATTTTAGTATGTCAAATTTTTGCTAAGCCAGGATAATATCCATATTAAATAGGTTGTGATTTATATTTAGGGTGTGATTGAGCCACATTATTTTGGAAGAATGTATTCTGGAATAGTAGATTTACGAAGAATGTGTGGTTGAAAAAGAAGGAAAAGTTATTGACGTGATGAAAAATATTATTTTATTGAAGAATGTTATTTTATTGAAGAATGTGTGGTTGAAAATGAATAAAACATTGAGAATGAAAATTTTAAAGTGTACCAAACGGGGCTTTAATAAATTCACATTTTCTACATGAGGGGGAACTTGATGTTCACATCACTACATTTGTGCCCATCTCCTTTTCTTCTTTCCTGCAGTTCTTTATTTTGAAAGTTTGATATGTTGAACTAGCTTTTTATGGAATGGAAACTTCATGGAACTAAAAAAGGAATTCAAAAAATGATGAGGCTGGAGAATGTGGTATGATTGGTTGAAGTTATGTTTATATAATACAATATAGTCCTGGCCATACCACTATGCACATCTATTGTCACTTCATAGTTGTGATTTGAATGGTTGGAGACAATTTCTTGTGGCATAAGACAATGATATTTTATTTAGATTTACATCATACTTGGCCATGAAAAACTCAACAGTTTGATGACCAATTAGGTAATAACTGTCGGGCATCACATCACTTCACGTATGCACACCAGTGAGTTTCTTTCTGCACAAGGGATCATTCATCAATCTGTCTCTGCACTGTGTATATTTCAAGTCCAGTCCTTTTTAGCCTGCAGTCAATATAAATTCTGCTAACCTGCTGGGTCTGGCTGCAAATTGTCACCTTCAAAATGCTAAGTTCTCCATAAAAATATAATAAATTTTGTATCTACGCTCTTTGATCATATGCTCCTCCACAATGCTCGAAATAAATTATTTTTTTAGCAACATATAGACACAACAACATACAAGCTAAGATTTGTTCTCGATATCTCAGAGTTAGGTGCATAATCTTTTTTGCCATTTTACTTAGTTGAGAACTACCACTTGTAAAATTCCAAATTAATCTTTACAATCACCTTAGGGCACATTAATTTTGGTGTAAATATCCATCTTTTAAACTATATCATTGAGATTTCATCTCTTTTCTGAATGAGAGCTTTATAGGGCTACGCAATACATGTTCTGACTATTTAAGATGCCCTTCCCTTGTATACTTTATAATGTTCCTCATTTATTGGCTTATAGCCTTATTTCTTATTCTATCCATTTTAGTGTGCTGAACATTCATTTTTACTTCTTCATTTCCTTTATCTTGTAGATACTTTGTTTTAATGTTTTATACATGGTAGTAATACCATCATGATGTGATAGCTCTTCTTATAACTTCCCCTTTTTAGCAAATTGATATTTTTTAATTGATTCTTTTGACTTGGATTTTTTGATGAAGGCTTTTGATGAGAGAAGCAACCTTTGCTGTCTTGCCTTTTGAAAGATTGCTACCACAATATTATATAATCATCACTATCCATTTTATGCATTCCTACTATTGCATTGGTTTTCCTCTCTGACATGTTTACTGAAGCGTTTGGATTCTAAAATTATGACTCTGGTCTCACATGTTAGGATCACTGAAGATTATAGGTTTCTACAGTTATGATTCTAGTCATGAGATTATTTGTTATGTTACTTCCTCTATTGTCAACAGCCAGAGAGGGGCCTCTGATGTGATCAAGGTTGACAAACAAACAAAATAATGACAAAAGACGTTAAAAGCACAAAGATAGTGACGTGGGTAGAAAATGAACATTAGGAATCACAGATTCTCAAAAGGATAAAGACAGGGAGCAAACAACAGCTGGAACTCCCTCACTGAATTAGCAAGACCAGGTATAAATTTCTTTTTACCATCTTAACATGTATATAAAGAATGTTACGTAATTTGATTGCAAGATACATTTTCTTTGCCAATTTAATTTGTCTTATTATACACCACTGGTGATCACTGGTCAATTGGCTTATAAATAAAAGAAATAGCCAAACGTTTTTGTGTGCGGGTCGACGAGCATGTACATTTTTACCAATATTTAAAAGCTTAGCAAACCACAAGCCATATTTGACTAAGTCTTCCCTTTTTCAATACGAATGGGGATAAGAAATGAATACCAGCCTTTTTTATATGTTCACATTATATTTGATTTAATTATTGATGAAACATTTGGGGGTCTTGCATGAGTTATTGATGAAATGGCTGAGCATGGATCGAAAAGGTTATCTTTGCCGTTATCTTTAAAGGCTTTATTCTCATGCTTAATGACTATTATTATGTAAAAAATGTAGATATTTGTAATTTTGTGAGAAGAATTGTTGAGGTGAAATAAAATTAATCAACTTAGGTTGTTTTTCCTGCATTTTTTCAACTCCTTGGTAGTCCTATATTATGCATGCAGTTATAGGTCAGAAAGAATTAAAAATTGGTCGTATTACACGAAGGTATGGATATTGCACACTGTTACTTGGCAGATATAATCAGATACTACTCAATAATTAATTATATCTTGAGATTAATGATTAGATGTACTAGTTATGAAGCTTACATAAGCTTTGGTTAATTTTGGATTCTTGACTTTCTTATGTCATGTTTCATAAACAATCTCTCTTCTTAATCAACCAACCAATATGTCACTTCTTAGTGAGAACTACAAATTTGAACTTTGTTTAGTTCACGTTATTTATGAAAGTCAAAGACTATACACTCTTCTGGACTGTATTAGTTCCCAGTGCTTTTCTGATGACATATTTTATTTATCAGAAAAAAAAAATGAGGAAGGTACATACTACTGTAATTGTGTTTCTGCTATGGATCCCCAGCTTATTATAATTTATACTTAAAAATAGAAATTTCATTATAAAAATTGATAACGGGTACATTTAGCCCCCGTTTGGCCTCCATTATTTCTTATTAAATTATGATTCATTTTTTTCTCTCTTTTTATCAACTACACATTCTCCGATAAAATAATATGACATGTAAATCTAAAAACTTTTCCTTCTTCTTTAACTACATATTTTTCAAAAAATTACTATTCCTCTCATTATAACGTGGAATAATGGAGGACAAACGAGCGCTTAAAGGAATTTCATGAAAAAATAATTATTAGGAATTTGGAATTTAAATGTGTTGTGGAACGAATATTTCTTCGTGAAATTTTGATAGAGATCAACTTATTCTGGAATTTGATTTATTAGAATGTCTACTTGTTTCCAGATCCATCCTATCTGAGCGGCTGAGCCTAGTTCAATGCATTCTGAGTGCAATCCTCTTTCTTAAGCCATTAGTAGCCTGACCCTATTGTTACTATGACCAGATTACTCCTATTTTGGTTTCAATGAGCGACAACAATTTAGTTTCCTAGTGATAGGGACCTACTGAATCGAGCTAGCTCAACACCAGGAAGGTTGATTCAGGAACGATCTGTGGACGACACAAGGATGAAATTAGCTCCCGAATGTGGGAAATGTAGTATAGTTGCTATGTATCAGTAATTGTTTTGTAGAAATAGAGAAGATAAACTGAGAAATGTACTTTTTTATTCAATGAAAATGGATATGAGCTGAAAAATTTCCTGGGCAATTCAAGAGACCCAAGCACCCTCCTCACAGACTTTAGATTCTTCCCCAAAACAATAATCCGTTCCCCAATTACCTTTATTTCCTCCTTCCCCTGACTGAAATTACTAAAATGACCCTGACTTACAATATCAACAATAACAACACACAAAGTAAACTACAAACAAAAAATCACAATTAATTTCCCTGCTCTGTTGCTCCTTCTTTCTTTCTCCTCGCATATGTGAATTGAATAGGGGGCCTATCATTACCCCTTTCCTCGAAAACCACCTTGTCCTCAAGGTGCAACTCTAGAAACTGCAGCTTGATGTTATCATAAGGCTCCCAGGTCACTTCAAACTCAGGAAAGTCCTTCCATTTGATCAGAACATCCAGCCCGGATCCCTCAATCGAGCTGGAGCGAACCTGTAAGCCTGATTCTGGCTCCACTATGAACTGACCATTCTCAGTCAACTGTGATGGTAAACTATTTATGGCCTAAACGGCGCCAATGGCTCTCCTTAACTGGGATACGCGGAACACTAGATGGACGGCTGCCCCCGGAGGTAACTTCAGTCTATAGGCCACTTGTCCTACCTTAGCCACAACCTCAAACGGTCCGTAATAGTGCGGAGATAGTTTTGCAGATGTTCTAGTGGCAACAGACTGTTGGCGATAAGGTTTCAGCTTTAGATACACCAATTCTCCGATCCCAAACTGCATATCTCTACGTTTCCCATCGGCAACCTGCTTCATTTGTTATTGTGCACGGTGAAGATGTAGCTTCAAGTCCTGTAAAACCTCATCCCGATCGAATAATGACTGCTCCACTGATGAAACAACTGTAACCCCGTTCTCAAATGGCAACACAGGAGGTGGGTCACGCCCGTACACAATCTGAAAAAGAGTATGTTTGGAGGCCGTATGGAAGGAAGTGTTGTACCAAAATTCCGCCCAAGGCAGCCATAGACTCCACGAATGCGGCTTACTGGAGATAAAGCACCTTAAGTACGTCTCCAAACATCTATTCACCACCTCGATCTGACCATCCGTATGTGGGTGATAAGAAGAACTCTTCAAGACCGTTCCCTGCGCTTTGAATAATTCCACCCAAAATTTACTAAGGAAAATCCGATCCCTATCCGACACAATCGACTGAGGTACCCCGTGTAAGCGAACGATTTCCAGAATAAACGCCCGTGCTACAACATGGGCAATGAAAGGGTGTTTGAAGCAAATGAAATGTCCATACTTGCTTAATCGATCAACAACAACCAATATCGTGTCCCAATCGTCTGACTTTCGTAGTCCTTCAACAAAATCCATTGAAATGTCTGCCCATACTAAGTCTGGAATGGGAAGGGGCTGTAATAAACCTTGAGGAGGCAAGGCTATATATTTATTTTGTTGACAAACCGCACAGCGAGCCACATAATCCTTGATATCTTTTTTCATACCCTTCCAATACACCTCACGAGCTAATCTTCGATATGTTTTCAGAAAACCTGAATGTCCCCTAACACTGGAGTCGTGATATTCCTTCAACATAAGCTCCAGAAATTGAGAGGATTGTGGCAGCACTAACCTGCCCTTATAGCACAGATTTCCCGCCAACAATGAGTAACCAGGTTCAGCCCCAGTACCTGCTTTTAGACAATCTACTATATCGCTCAATTCCCCATCTTTTGCCATTGCCTCCTTAATTTCATCCAGCTGCAACACCCTGTGCGTCGATAAAGTTAACGCATGTACAGTCGGCTCAATTCTCGACAGTGCATCTGTAGCTCGATTATCCAGGCCGGCCCGATACTGAATTTCGAAATCAAAATCGAGCAGCTTGGTTACCCACTTTTGATGGTCCTCACTAACTAAGCGTTGTTCAAGAAGTAACTTCAGACTTCGTTGGTCAGTCTTTATGACAAAGTGTCGACCCAACGAGTAATGGCGCCATTTTTGGATGGCGAACACTATTGCCATCAACTTGCGCTTATATACGGACTTCTATCAAGCAGTTTGTGGCAGTAGTTGACTGAAATAGGCAATGGGACTGAAATAGGCAATGGGATGACGATTCTGCATTAACACTGCCCCCACACCATGGCCTGAAGCGTTTGTCTCTACCACAAATAACTGTGAAAAGTCGGGTAGCGCTAACACCGGAACCTGGGTCATTGTCGTTTTCAAGTCACTAAAAGCTGTCTCTGCCTTTTCATTCCAGATGAACCTATCCTTCTTGAGAAGTTCCGTCAATGGCCAAGGCGATCTTAGCGTATCCGGCCACAAATCGACGGTAATGCCGCATGAGGCCCAAGAATCCACGCAACTCCTTCAGATTTCAGGGCCTAGGCCACTTACACATCTCCTCAATCTTAGACATATCCGCAGCCACCCCTTTCTTTGAAATGATGTGCCCCAGATATTCTAGTTGTGGCTGCCCGAAGGTGCACTTTTTTTATTAGCAAATAGTTGGTGCTTCTGTAGGCATCCCAACACAGTATCTAAATGGCGATGGTGATCCTCCAAGGAATCAATGTAAATCAATATATCGTCAAAGAACACCAGAACAAATTTCCTGAGATATGGCCGGAACACGTCATTCATCAAGCTCTGAAAAGTAGCCGGCGCATTAGTCAACCCGAAAGGTATAACCAGAAATTCTTAATGGCCCTCGTGAGTTCTAAATGCAGTTTTTGACACATCCTCCGCCCTCATTCTTATTTGATAATACTCCGATTTCAAGTCCAACTTAGAAAAAATCACCGCCCCATACAACTCTTCCAACAACTCATATATCACAGGAATTGAGAATCGGTCCGGAATTGTGATCTTATTGAGGGCTCGGTAATCCACACAAAATCTCCAACTCCTATCTTTCTTTTTCACCAGCAGCACCGGGCTCGAAAAAGGACTACAACTTGGCTGAATAATTCGTGTTGCCAACATTTTTCTGACTAGCCGCTCAATCTCATTTTTCTTGAAATTTGGATAGCGATATGGTCTAACATTCACGAGGGTCAACCCTGCCTGTAATACGATCGCATGATCATGACCTCGATGGGGGAAGGTAGGTTCGGCCACTCAAAAACCTAATTGTATCTTTGAAGCACCTCCCTGATTGACAGAGTAAGCTCAGCCCCGTCTTGATTTTCCTCCAATTCCAAAGTACTCAACTCCAGAAGAATTCCCTAATCACCCTCCCTGAAGGATTTTACCATAGACTTAATAGTCACCTGAGTCATTTGCAAGCTCGAGTCCCCTTGCAGACAAATGGTCTCTTCCCCTACTTGCAATTCCATCGTTAATTTTTCCCAATTTACTTGCATTTTTCCCAGAGTGCCAAGCCACTTCATTCCCAATATTACATTCGTACAACCCAATTGGAATGGTAGAAAATCCTCTATTACATCAATCCCTGGCAAGAAGAGGACCACCCCTTTACAAATACCCTTCCCTTTAACTGACCTTCCAATACCTATGGTCACTCCATGACCCATCGTAGGTGTGGTGGGTAGGCTCAACTGCTTTGCCAACTCTGCCGCAATAAAATTGTGGGTAGCTCCACAATCAATCAAAACTACCACAGGATGCCCCAAAATAGACCCTGTTAGCTTCATGGTTTTGGGGGTGCTCAATCCTACTACTAAATTCATGGATAGCTCCACCATGTCACCTCCCTTGATCCCTTGCTCTTCTTCCGACCCATCAGCCTCATCATCCTCATCCAACTCTTGTACCACCAACACCTGAAGTTCGCTGTTTTTACAACGGTGACCCGGCCCAAATTTCTCATCACAATGATAACACAACCCCCTCTCCTTTAAATAGGCTAGAAAGCTCTTCAACATCTCCTTAGATTGTTGCCTCATGTCCTGCAGATGTTGGATGGGAGCCTCTCAATCCTTACTTACTGGTAAATCGTTCCAGGAACGCACTTTTGAACTCTGGCCAACTCCTAATACTCCTTGGGGATATCCTAGTGTACCATATTTATGTTGCACCACTTAAAGTTAGATGGAAGGCTCTGCATTTAACAGCGGGGGTGGTGCCACTCAAGCTAATATATGTTTTGTAATTGTTCAAGTGCTTAGTATGGTCGCTTCTTTCATCATACTTTGGTATCGACAGCACATAATGACTGGAGATATCATTTCTCAGTTCTTGTAAAAAAAAGGCAAGTTTTCGTCGTCGTCGTCGTCGAGGTCACAAGATCTTTGGGGTTCATTCGAGTCTTCCTCTTCATCAACCTGATATTTGGGCGAAAGATGAGATGGTCCTGTCTAATCCCTTACCATTTCATTTCTCCTTGGCACCTATTTCTAGGCAGGTCAGCATGAAGGGCATGTCCTTGCCTTTCCTCTGATTGCTAGGGCGCAGAAGGTGGTGGTTTTGGATTGTTCTAGGTGGAGGAAGTGGCTAAGATGACCTGTGTCGGTTTCTCACTGGGTTGATTCAATTAAACACACTACAAACCTTCACATCCTGTGTTCTAGATCGTATTCGGGGGAAAAATTATCATCCATGTCAACATGGGCTTCAGTGTGTCACCAATAATCATAGTTTGAGGAAATATCAACCCCCACTTCCCTTTCAAGGAGCCTAACTTGCCTAGCCTGCTTAGGGAATGGGGCCTTCTGACTTTGAACTTCATCCTCAAATGGATAGTATCCTTATGGTTCAAAAGGAGAAATTGAAGGGCCTCATTGGCTTTGCATTTGCATGAGTTCTTTCATAGTCATGTTTTGGTGTACGATATTTCTATGTTAGCAGCCATTGTTGCTATCTCCTGGGTGAGTTGAACAGCTACCTCATCCCACCGCGCCTATGGTGGTGGTGGTGGGGGCAGCGTCGACCCTCTTGGGCTGTTGCTTATGTAGTCTCTTTATTATGGTTGTCTCTTACCCTTCTAGGAGAGAAATTATGATCTGAACTCATTTTTCCTCAGCTAAGCTATTGAATTTTTCCCTTTTTTGGGGTTTTTGCTTGTTCTTTTTAAAGAACAAATCATTTTTCAAGGAGGATTCTCAACTTTTTGCAGGCAAATTTTTTTCATGGGAATGTTCGTGGTTATAATGGCTTTTTTCACATACGCGCCAATTCATTGACCTCATTTTTCACATCGTTGACATGGACAAAAGATACTTGGCCCACCCGCTTTCTCTCAAGCTAATTTCAACAAGCATTAACGGATTGTCAATCGATAATATCTCGAATTTGAGCTTGGGAGAAATTTTATAACACAAGACAAATAAGTTCAGGCTCCAACAAAATATATGACATAAATTACACGATAATGAACGATCGAATAAGAGCCAAACTCAATATCAAGATCACAAATCAAACATTAAAAACTAAAGATTAAATAAGGGGGGAGAATGTATGGCTTGCAGTTAATATATTTACATCCCTACAAAATGACATGAGGGAGGATATTTTATAGTGTTACATAAGGAATGGTGTCCATGGTTTGAGGGGACGTGTTGTCTCATCTCCTTAACTGGTGCATCCTATCATAGGTATCAACTTTGGTTCCACTAGCTTGTGGCGCATTAAATGTCCTCAAGAGGAGGTAGCTATCGTATAACCTATACTGACCGAACTTTGACCTTTTTACTCATTACAAAACTCTAATTAATCATTCCAAAAGGATTTCATAAACTCTAATTAACAATAGTTTCTCAAATCCATGTATGGTTATTTATGTTGTGTGTGAACTTCTGTTTTGAGCGAAATTTCTTTAGAAGAGGTCTACCTATCATGGTTAGGTTTTCGACAACAAAGCTATCACTAAAACTTTATGAAAGCAAAATATTGAAATCAAATGATAAATGACAACAGCACATTACAACCAAAGATGAATGCTCACAATTTTTATAGAATCCGAGGTTCAGTCATCTAGTCTTGGTAACTAGTTAAAATCTGCATCTGTTCTTACACTTATGTCGGTGCAAATAGGTAACAAAAGAGGATTTTGTTGTTTGTACAGAAAAATAGTGAGAAGAATTGATCAAAATGATGTGGAGGGAAAAGATTTAATAAAAAAATTGATTGTGTTTTAAATTGACAAATAATAGAACGTAATGTGATACTATGTAAAGCATTATGGAAGCTTTGATGTACATGTAGCATTGTCATGAAATTCTATAATATAAATTATGGAATTATGATGTTTGCACATAAAAATGATACATAAAGAATTATTAAAATGACGTGGAGGGAAAAGATTGAATAAAAAAATTGACTGTGTTTTAAATTGACAAATGATAAAGTGACATGTGGTATTATGTAATCCATTATTTAAAACTTGTATATGTAGCAATATTCTAAATTGTGAATGGAGAGAAATTTCAAGTCGAGATGTTGAAATATGCAAAATCCATGGGTTATGGTGGGCCCATAAATGGGAAAGGGAATCAATCTGTCTCAATTACGACATAAGACTAATAAAATTTGAAGGTTAGTTGGTGATGAAAATTTGACCTTTTCGGCCAATCTTGAGCAAAGAGACTAAAAGTGTTGAGTTTGTTAGGTGTGAACCAGAAATAAAAGAATGGGTAGGTGGACAGATCCTTTAAGAGCAGTCTAGAAATACTGAAATAGCATTACGAATACAAGTACCCAGGGGATGCAAGAACTGCGTAGGTGGAACTAATTTTCAATTTGACTGTTAGATGGCAAAAAGTACTAGAACGTGCGGTATGCAGTTGTCCAGCTTATCTTCTGTTCTGATGAAATATAGAATATATTCCACTCAACTCATTGTCGTATACCATATGCCTTTAATCATTTTATAATCCAGTGTAACACGTATCATTTTAATCATTTTATACCATATGTCCATTTGATTTATTATTAATGCAATGATAAATTCCATTTGTTTTTATTTTTTGGTATTTTTGGATTATACCATCCAGCCTTTAGAAAAGTTAAGAAAATTGCCATTTTTTTATACCACATTCTTGAATGAGCAGCCAACTGTCGGTGCATGCAGCCATGGTTAGATTACTTTCAATGTAGACTAATGCCTCATTAATTGTCATACGAATCATGCTACATATACAACATTGGTTCACAGTTTTTCTCACAGCCCCCCTCACAGACAAATTACTTTCAATGTAGACTAATGCCTCATTAATTGTCTTTCGAATCATGCTACAGTTACAGCATTGGTTCACAGTTTTTTTCATAGCCTCCTCACAAGGAGACATGTTAAAGAGAGATATACTTGTGTAACGAAGATAAAGACAAGAATAAAGTTGAATGTGCAGTTTTGGTTCACAATTTTTTTCACAGCCCCTCACATGCGCCTGTGAGGGGGCCGTGAAAAAAATTGTAAACCAAAACTGTACATTTACCGCTGTGAGGGGGTTGTGAAAAAAATTGTGAACAAAAACTGTACATTCACCTTTATTCTTGTCTTTATCTTCATTACATGCCGCCTATGAGGAGGCTGTGAAAAAAATTGTGAACCAAAACTATACATTCAGCTTTATTCTTGTCTTTATCTTCGTTACATCAGTAAGTATATATCTCTTTAACATGTCTCTCATATTTGTTAGTCATTAAATGTTTTGGTGACATTGTACAACCATTATAATCCAAAAACGAAATGTTTCCCTTTATGGCAAACGACAATACATTTCTGTAGGCCACAAGTCATTTTATAGTCACTTCCTGAAAAGTTCATTTGTTCTGCTCAACTAACACTAGGGTTACAGATTACACCATTCTAGATGTAGACATTAGCTCACCTAAGACCATTCGTTAATAATGAATGACGAAATAAGTTATCATGGAAACAAGTGGATTTCGCTTCCTAATGTTGACATTATTTTTTTTATATCTGGCCCCAACAATTGAATTGAACCAAATTAGCTTTTTTGAAGAGAGATGATTTTGAGTTTCGTCCGAAAAAGGGTGACGTGTTAGGTAGACTAATCTAATCATTTTATAAATGTGGTTTAGGTAATAGATGGACGCATGTTATTACTGCTTTACATAGATCAATTGAAGTTAATGTGGTGGTGTCGGATGCTCAAAGTTTAATGTTATTACTGCTTTGTCGGATGCATATTGTTAGAAGCTATCAAATATAAATAAATGATTATTAAAGGCCCGTTTGGATCGGATTAAAATTTAATTTTAATCTAAGTCAAAATCAATATCAATCGCATCTTTCGTGGGTCTCACGTCTTTTCAATCATACATTTCAAAAATTTCGATCACAATCTACTAAAAATCTGATTTTAGTTCACACCAAACACCTTCTAAGTATTGTTGTTTAGTAAAAGTTGAGCACTTATAGAGTGACACGTCAAGTCATTGGTGGATAAGTGCATGATGAGTCATATTATTCAAATTAAATTTGTTATACGTTGATAGATTGATTTGTCAAGTAATCAATGTTCAATATAAGTTAAAGTATCGGTATTTAGTAGATCGATTCTAACAAATAAATACTTAAAAATTGTGATGCAATAAATTAATGAGTACGGATTTTTTTCAGCAAGATTCATTTTGATATAATACGATCCATTTCGACGTGGATCCAACCCGTAACAATAGTATATTCTTGGAACTGGGATGGGTTGTCTTCACCTCGTTCGAACCAATAGTCAATGCAAAAAATGCTATCCTTATTGAAAGGAAAAAAAACAAAAAAATTTAAATAATTTTATAAAGTAAATGGCCTGCTATAGAAAATGAAATCTTAACTGTGTATGGTAGGTAGGCACAGTATCGGAGGCTGGTGGAATCGTGGCTTTGTTTTTTGTAACGGGATTCATGTGAATTGCGAGTAAGATCAGTGGTAAGAAAGTTTATGTAATAATTTGACTATAGATTTTCTTAATTAATTAAAAATCACTTATAAGTGAATATGGAAAAGTTATCTTATAAAAAGAATTTTGATATTTAATCGATATGAGATTCTTTGTAAGATGGAGGCTCGTTTGAGCATATGAATCTTGAAATTTATATAATCGTTTAAGTCTTAATTGAATTGAATTATTCGTTGAAATTTAATGAACTCTATAAATTTGATATTTCATCTTAAATTGTCAATTTTTCAAAAGAATAATTTAAACACTTATAATCTTTTAAGAAGGGTAGTACAAACTCTTATAATTTGATTTAGAGGATGTTTGATGAAGATTAAAATTAGATTTTTAGTAGATTGTGATAAAAGTTTTTGAAATATGTGATTGAAAAGTTGTGGGATCAATGAAAGATTTGGTTAATATTGATTATTTGATTTTGACTTGAATTAAAATCAGATTTTAATTCGAATCATATAGAGGCTTATACTTTGGTATTTAATTGGCCTGAAATTTGTTTTCTACAAATTGTGACACGCGATGACTAGTCAACAATTTATTGTAGTAAAATTTTAATATGGTACATAGGCTAGCTTCTAGAAACCTTGTGGATATCATAGGGACTGCATATTATGGCGATAAAAATTTATTCATAACATGACTATTTTCGATTTAATAGAACAGAAGAATTTTCATTATTATTTTTCATGGATAAGAACATGACATTAAGGTCACCTATACATGAAATTAAACGCAATACACCGAACATAATATTGATGGATTTCACAAACTTCAACGGGCAATATGGAGCACACCAAGGCAGGAAATGAACACAACCAAGACCACCAATTTCTAGTTTCATGACATTTTGAGTAGGGCATTTGCATGTTCTTGCACAACCTTCCAGGCCAAGTGGACGTGCCTGTTTTCTGTGAGGCTCGCACCGACTGCGAATCGCATCACGTAAGCACCTCCGATCACAGCGTGGGTCATGTATATCTTACCTGATTCATTGATGGACTCTAGTAGCTTTGAGTTGAATTCATTGGTAGCTTCATCCTTGGTGACACTGAGATTCTTTCCGATTTCTATCGGGGAAATTCTGAAACAGACCGTTGCGAAATTTCTAGGGACTACGACTTCAAACCTCTTGTCCATGCCTATGAGCCCTTCGAAATTCTTTGCCATTTTCACGTGACTTCTTAAAAACTTTCTCAGGTTGGCCACACCATAGCTACGTAGCACGAGCCACAGTTTCAGGGATCGAAATCGTCGGCTCAATGTGATTTGCCAGTCTTTGTAATCCACCACCTGCTTTGTTTCCGAGGCTTTGTTCCTCAAGTACTCTGGATAGGTCGATAGAGCTTTAACCAGGGCGCTGGGGTCCTTCACCCATAGGCAGCAACAGTCGAGAGTAGTAAAGAACCATTTGTGTGCGTTGAAACTAATGGAATGAGCATTTTCGACGCCATCTAGAAAATGGCGAAACTCCGGGCATATGCATGCACTTCCTGCATATGCAGCATCCACGTGAACCCAAATTCCAAACTCATTGGCAACATCACAGAGTGGACTCAGTTGATCAACTGCAGTCGACGATGTGGTTCCGATGGTGGCACAGAGAAATAATGGAACTAGCCCAGCTTCAACGTCGGCTTCGATAGTTGACCGGAGTGCCTCTGCGGTTAGCCCAAACGCATTGGCCTTTGTGGTCGAGACTGCTCGGAAATTGTTGGGGTTGATACCAGCAATTTGAGCAGCCTTTTGCACTGCAGAGTGGGTTTGATCGGATCCGTACACCACAAGTTTGTTAATATTCTCTCTGCCGATCTTCTTCAACATCTGATCCCTGGCGGCCACAATAGTGCACAAGATGGCCTCGCAGGTGGTGCCCTGCAAAACTCCACCACCACCGCCGGAAAAAAGGAATTCATTGGGAAGCTTTAGCATTTTCCCCAGCCAATCCATCACAATGCTCTCGAGCTCAGTCGCAGCAGGTGAGGACATCCAGTTGAAACCAACAACATTAAATCCAGTGCTAAGCATTTCCCCAAGAAATCCTGCAATGCTTCCACTGGATGGAAAATAAGCAAAGTAATTTGGACTTTGCCAATGTGTGATACCAGGAACGATATCTTTCTGTACATCTTGTAGAATTTCTTCAATAGGTTCAGGATCTTGGGGAGCGGACTCGGGTAACCGCTTCCGGAGATAGCCCGGTTCAACTTGGCTTCGTACAGGATATTTCTCAACATTTTTGTAATAATCAGCTAGGAAGTCAATGACCATGTGGCCTTGCCTTCTGAACTCTTCAGGGTCTAGAGGTTTAATGGTGCAGTTGGAACCATTTTCGGGTTTTTGGTTCTGAAGGCTTCCCATTTGGATTAAAAATGTCCAAGAAGAATAAGCTGGTTTCGCTACCTGTGAATTGAGGGTTTTCACTTGGTAGCTATTAGAAGAGTTATATGAACAGAGCAGCCCTTGGGGGTGGAGGCTTGTAATGCATTGGTCATCACACATGTTATTTATATATAGAGCAGAATGGAAGCGTGTGAATGCGTTGGTCAACACACGGTTTAGATCGTAATACTTTTTTTTTTAAATCATACTGAAACGTTGTTTGTTAGGAAGATCTTTATTCTAACAAAAAAAAAAAAAAAAAAAAAAAAAAAAAAAAAAAAAAAAATAAAAAATTTTTTTTTTTTAAAAAATATAAAAAAAAAAATGACCTTCATCTTTTCTACTGTACCGAACCCCACCTTATATCCAAAACAAGAACAACTATTAGCCAATCACTTTCCCTGACTTTAATATGGCCCCAGAAGAGTAATCAATATTTTTGACACAAGATAGCTCGTATCTCCAGGTCCATGAGGTAGGTGAAGAAGTTAATTGGATATTAATATTGAATATGGAAAATAAAGAGAAAAATTGTGCTCCAAACAACCGTCTTTGACCATCTGAGTTTGATTTAAAGAAGTGGGTATGCTGTCAGTTCTAGCATAGCTGCAGTGGACATGAAGAAAGAGATACATATCTTTTTTTCCCTCTTCATTTCAGGAAAAAAAACAAGGACATGTAGAGGCATTTTCAATTTTATTGTTTTTGGGGCAAACTATTCGACTAAGAAAATGATGTTCGCTGAATTCATTTAAGTAGTTGCTTGAAAATATGGTTTCTTGGTAGTGGTCGATTTTTAGTAAATGTTTGAGACGAAGATCCCCACAAGTGGACTAAGTAGGAGATTAAGGTCGATAAGATTCTTCTTTGTTTGAAAAGAACCTCGATATAATTAATATAGAAAAGTTTTTATTTTTTTTTATTTTTTTGTGAGTCAACAATTGAGAGCTCCTATTTAATATTATTTTTTTTAAAAAAAAAAAATTGTCTATAAAGTCTTGGTAAGTTGTAAGATATTCAACAGAACTCACACCTCTCTTTCTTTTCTTGAATATGGAGTTCTTCATTGCAATCTACATTGTTTTTCTCTTTTATGTTTTCGTTCAACTTTGCAAAAGATTCTTGGGGCAGAAAAATGATTGCTGCTACATGCTAAATTATGAATGCTACAAGGCCCCTGAGGACAGAAAGTTAGACACTGAATCCTCTACTAGAGTCGTTTTGCGAAACAAGAATCTTGGATGGGAGGAATACAAGTTTCTTTTAAAAACCATGGTCAGTTCAGGCATTGGTGAAGAAACTTATTGTCCCAAAAATGTCATTATGGGTAGAGAGGAGAATCCCGCTTTGATTGATTCTCTTGAGGAAATGGATGATGTCTTTTTCGATACACTTGACAATCTCTTTTCTAAATCAGGGATTTCTCCACAAGAAATTGACATACTTGTGGTGAATGTTTCTTTACTTTCGTCAGTTCCTTCTTTAACAGCTCGAATCATAAACCGGTACAAAATGAAGCCTGATATTAAGGCTTTTAATCTGTCCGGAATGGGGTGCAGCGCGAGCCTTATTGCGATTGATCTTGTTCGTCAAGAGTTTAAGATTCACAAGAAAGCATTTGCCATTGTTGTTAGTACTGAATCCTTTGGTGCGAACTGGTATTGTGGCAAAGACAAGTCAATGATGCTTTCAAATTGCCTATTTCGATCCGGTGGTTGTTCAATGCTTTTCACAAACAACCCCGATTTTAAAAATCGAGCCATCTTCAAGTTAACGTCTATGGTACGTACTCATTTTGGCTCGAATGATGAGGCATATGAGTGTTGCATCCAAGTCGAAGATAATCAAGGCTACCCGGGTTTTCGTCTCACCAAGAAACTCACAAAGGCAGCTGCTCAAGCTTTTATCATAAACCTAAGAGTTCTATTACCAAAAATTCTACCTCTGTGGGAATTAATCCGGTATGCCTTGGTATATCACCGATGGAGTAAAGAAAAGAGCCCACTTCTTGAAGGAGTTGGTGCAGGTTTGAATCTAAAGTCACGCGTAGATCACTTCTGTATTCACCCTGGTGGTAGGGCAGTCATTGATGGAGTTGGCAAGAGTCTAGGGCTTACTGAATACGATCTTGAACCGGCTCGAATGACACTTCACCGCTTCGGCAACACGTCGGCTGGTGGCCTCTGGTATGTTCTAGGCTACATGGAGGCCAAGAAGAGACTCAAGAAGGGCGATAGAGTTTTCATGATAAGTTTTGGTGCTGGTTTTAAGTGCAACAATTGTGTGTGGCAGGTTATGAGGGACTTGGAGGATGCCAATGTATGGAAAGAGTGCGTAGACAAATACCCTCCAGAAACCCTAGCCAATCCTTTCACTGAGAAGTATGGCTGGATCAATGATGAACGCTTGAGCTTTCTTAGACTTGAAGATATTCTCGATTTTTCGTCGGGATCCTCTGAAGTTAAAGATGTGTTGTCTCTTCACTAAATTTTTGACACATCGATATATCAACTCTTGTCAGTAAATTGGGAGACGCCAACAGAATACATTTGAAATAAGTCATGACATCATCACATTTGCTTTCAATTGGGAGATTCTTGATTGTGTTGGATACATAAATGGATAAAATTGTGTGTGTGTCGCTTTGTTTTAATTGCACGTGATGTATTATTTAAGAATAATATATTGTTGGGTTTGAGTTAATCACTCTAGGATCTTCCCATAACAGTTGAATATCAGAATATGAACTTTATTTTCTTGCACGGCCACTTCAAATTTACATAAGTTGTCATGATGATTTTTGGTTCAAAAATCTCATT
>CAIGRL010167512.1:0-15093 GCA_903798325.1 Fraxinus xanthoxyloides | reverse complement strand
GAAAATTTTAAGGTTGGACGACCGCCCAACAATTATGCTTGGGCGACCTCTGCGGTTGCCCAGTTATAGATTTTTCTCGAATTTTCTTTTCAGTCATTTTTTTCATTCTTTCTTCCATCTTGATCATCCTCATCAAATTATTTCAATTTTAGTGTTTCAACTCTTACCCAAATACTTGTTGGTCTCCAAACTTTCATCAATTTACCGATTTATCCTTCTTTCTTTCCCAATTGCTTAGAATCAAGTCCAAAACTGAAATAAAATAACAAACAACCTAAGTTAAGTACAATCCAATAATAAAACGATACAAAGACTTAGTAAAATGGTCACGAATAAGTGCACAAAAATGCACTTATCAGTGTCAATTTTGCTTGCTGACTCAGACGACACGTGGCTTGGCCCAGAGAAATTTCGAGCCGCCCGAGCCTGCCCATGTAGCTCGACATGCCACACGAACTGACTCGTGTCACGAGCCATTTTCAGCCCATGGCAAGACGACCTTAAAAAAAACCCAGGCAGCTGTCTGCTTTTATTTTAAAAAATTAAAAAATAAATAATAAAAAAATCAAGCAGCTAGATGTTGCTTTTTTTTTTTAAAATTGTGTCTCAGCTCCACAAAGCTTGAACCAGAAACGCAAGTCGAACTTAATTTTGTTGGCCGAGCAAATGCTTAGCTTGGCTCGGGCCAAAAAAATCTCGCATAATTTTTACTTGAGCCGAGCCCGAGCCAAGTCGACTCGACTCGTTGACACCCCTAATTGGAGATGGTCTTAAACTCTCAATGATTAGGATTTGAAATTGGAAATTAGCATTTTTATCCTCGATCTTTGTCTGATTTAACGAAATTCAACATTTTTTAACATAGTTCATCCCAACCTCTCAATTATATAGCAAAACTTATAGTTTCCTTTATTTATACAATAAAATGATGAATTTTCCCTTCTTTTTTAATAAACAAAAATTTAAAAAGGGAAAAAAACTGCAAATGAATTCCCATAATTATTTTAAAAAATACAAATAAATATCACTTAAAATAGTTAAATACAAATTAACAAATAAATAAAAAGTTTTTTAAAAAAATTATTCCCCCCCGCCCCCCCAAAGCTCATTAATCCATATAATCAACACAGATGCTGATCCACCCTCGTCCGCGACCAAACACCTAGATTGATGCTGCATAGAATGACTCACTAAACAATGTTTTTCAAGTGTAATTCTTAACATCTTCTTCAAATGTTTTGATTCCTTAAAAATTGTAGGAAATATTTGCATTTAATTTGATTAGAGACCATTAAAGGCATTTTTGGCACGTTTGGATGATTAACAAGTCATGCCATAGGTGTGTTCGAATACATAGCTGATAAGGGCGTTTTTATACGTTTATTTTGGCTCACAAACATGAATAATTTTCGATAAACATTCGGAATAGAGCTGAATTTGTATAAATTGTGTTTGTATGACAACAATGAAGATTATGGTGGAAACTTGATAAAAAATAGAGAAAATTGGCTAAAAAGGAGGAAAACGAAAGTTCATGGAACAAAATGCAAATAATCAAAAGATAAACCGATGCCAACTCAAGAGCGGACACGAGCTTAATCATAAATTGAGGAATTCATGGGATGATTGGAGGAAAAGAATGAACAAAAGAGGTCAAAACAAGGGAAAAATGTAGTTGGAGGACCAAAATGAAGAATTTTGATAGTTAACTATATCATGCAGCCGCAAGGTATAATTAACCATGCGGCCGCAAGCATGGTCGCACGAAAAAAAGTGAGAAAAAAATTTGTTCCTTGCGGGTGCATGGAAAATAACCATGCGGCCATAAGGAAGGTTTTCGGCGCGAATTTTCTAGTTTCCTTATCCGACTCCAACTCGTATGGTAATGATTCTAGGGCAACTATAAAAGCTCAAATTCGTCCAGAAATTAGGGTTACACATTATAAGAGAAAAAAACAACATCGAAAAGCAAGGAAAAAGGTAAAAACAAGGGATTCACTCCAAGATTTAAATTCAAGAATTGGGTGATATCTTCTCCTAAATGTTTTTATTGTTATTTTATTTTATCCATATTAGGCTAGACTTTTTATGTACAAGGGAAACGATGAATCTCGCATTGTGATCTATTTATTTTTTATTTTGCAATTTGATATTCAAACACGTTGACTTTGTTGAATGATTTATATACATTTTCTTGCCTCCATAATTAAATNTTACACATTATAAGAGAAAAAAACAACATCGAAAAGCAAGGAAAAAGGTAAAAACAAGGGATTCACTCCAAGATTTAAATTCAAGAATTGGGTGATATCTTCTCCTAAATGTTTTTATTGTTATTTTATTTTATCCATATTAGGCTAGACTTTTTATGTACAAGGGAAACGATGAATCTCGCATTGTGATCTATTTATTTTTTATTTTGCAATTTGATATTCAAACACGTTGACTTTGTTGAATGATTTATATACATTTTCTTGCCTCCATAATTAAATGTATGTGATTATGTGAGTTTGGGTGGTCTATTTTATGTATTCGAAAGAAGAGAAATAGATTCTACAAGGTATAAATCATCGTAAGGTCTGATAAGAGATAGAAATATACCGCTATGCTTTACATGAATATCTAAATGTTTACAAAACGTCATGCATTCTTGTATATTGCATTTGTCATATAAATATAGTCAAATGGTGTGCTAAAATATGTTCAATTCTACTCGAAATAAATTATTGGATAAGTTAGAAACATTGATTCGTCAATCATTCATCGTGTTATCGAATTGTGAGGTAGAGATTAAAAGTGAATTTGCTTGGTGAGTCGGGATCCTAGTGCGCTTTTCATTCGTTGATTTCATCAAACTTTTGCATTCTACATATTTTTGTTTTAATTTCGTAATTTTAGTTTAAATTACTTTTTAATCATAATTTAGTTATAAAAATTACATCAAAAACCATCTTGAGTTTAATATATTCGATTAAGGTCTTGGTAATTGAAATCAAATTAAACCAATCCACATGGGAACGATACTCGAAATTCTAGGATTTTTACTTTATTACTTCTCAACGAACTGTACACCTGCGGTGATTTAAATTCGAAACATATTTTCGTGAATAATAATAGTGACAATTACATTTGATCAACAATCAAACTATTCATTAGCATGACATGGCATGGATACACGGTCATCTCAAGTGCTTTTGTGATGCGAACTCACGTAACAATTATAACTACGAAATTACGACGGATTAGATCAAAGCCAAGAAAGTCAATATCACAGTTTAGAAAGCTCGGCCCTATAAATTATTGAACCAAAAAATCAAAACAATCGTCGACAATATTTTGACTCTATGATCACAAAACTTATGAACCTTACTTAAATTGTTGAACACCGCAATAATTCGATTTTTGATAAGTTCGAAATTTCGATAAAGAACAAGCTAAAAGCAATATGTCTCGCAATAATAACTCTCAAACTGTGTATTTTACAATTAAAAAATGATCTTATTTATATGGAATCCAAAGCCCTAATTAGAAATAGAATTATATAAAAAAAGATATATTAAATAAGTTTTAACTAATATATATATATATATACACACACACATATGTATAAAGCGTCATAGTTTATACTATGCGGTCGCATAGACCATCCACATTCCTCATCTTGATCTTGGTATAGGTATATGCAGCCGCATGTATGGTTATACTACGCGGTCGCATATGCCTTCGTTTCAACTCCATCTTCCATTGCTTAAACCAAGTTTATACGTCTTGTTTCTTTTTCCATGTCCAATACGAAACTTGTTATTTTGCTTGTTGTGATTGAAATTTCATCTTCATATCTTAAACAAGTAATCCTATAGCCTCTTTGACCATCTTTATTCGTGACATAATTATTGGTCCTTCCTTCACAATCAACAGGTCATCGTCCTTGCTAGATCTTTTACCATGGTTCTCGTCATTTTATCCATTCTTCAGAAATATTAAAAGTAGTAGATATGTCCTACTCATTTGGAAGATCCAATTTATAGGCATTATCGTTGATCTTTTCAAGTACTTAGAACGGTCAATCTCTTCTCGGTTGCAACTTTGACTTCATTTGAGCTGGGAATCGTTCCTTTCTTATATGCACTCAAACACAATCTACTGGTTCAAATGTAACGTGCTTTTGTCCATTATTTTCTTGAGAAGTTTAATGCTTATTTTTCTTCTCAATCTAGCATCGCACCTTCTCATAGAGGAATCTTACCAACTAATCTTGGGCACAAACAACTTTTGAATTTTTTTTGATATTTTAATTGAATTTAATGACTCAAAAGATGAAGAACACGAAGAACGAAGATAATCTAACAAAAAAAATAAAGGATATAAACTTAATTTTTTTAGCATTAGCTCTGATACCAACTAATACGAAACCATGTAGAACCATGTAGCAATTGTAGTTACAAAATCTACGACATATTAGATCAAATCTAAGAAAACCAAATATAACGATTTAGAAAGCTTGACGCAATAAATTATTGAACCAAAGAACAAAGACAATTGCTACAATATATTGACCTCGTGATTACAAAATTTATGAATCTCACTGAATTGTTGAGCGCTACAATAATTCAACTCTTGTTAAGTTCGGAATTAGTTCAATGAAGAACGAGTTGAAAGCAATACGTCTCGCAATAATATCTATCAAAATATGTGTTTTACAATGAAAAGAATAATCTTATTTATAAGGAATCTAGAAAACCCTAATTAAAATGTAATTAAACAAAAAATATATAAAAAGATACCATAAATAAGTTTTAACTAAAGCAGAGGTCTATGCGAAATTTGAAAAAAGGCGCCCGATTTATACTATGTTGCCGCATAAGTCTATGACTTGCAGCCGCATAGACCATCCACATTTCTCATTTTGGTCTCTGTATAGGTACATGAGGCCGCAAGTATAGTTATGCTATGCGGTTGCATATGCCTTCGATCCAGCTCCTTCCGCTACTTCAACCAAATTGATTCATCTTGTTTTTTCTTCCATATCGAATATGAAACTTGTTCTTTTACTTGTTGTGATTGAAATTTAACTCACTGTAGCTTGAACAATTAATATCATAGACTTATTGACTTTCTTTATTCATGACTTAGTCATTGGTCCTTTTTCACAATCAACAGGCCCTCGTCCTTGCTAGATCTCGTGCTGTTGTTCTCATCACTTTGACACACTAAACATGAAATAGAGCCTAATTAGACGAGTTTAGCCTCAAATGTCATAAAAAAAAAAAATTGTCTTGTAGTGGAATTGAAACACATAATAATATGTTTCATCAACTGAATTTTGTTCTATTGGTCCACCAAGTTGTTGTACTAACAGAGGTAACATAATTATTAATTTCGAAAGTTCATATGGGACATTGCAATAAACATGTGGTTATGTGCTAGGAAAGCGGTTCTAGACTAATGTCCCTCGAGTCCGTATCAATTTAGACGACTTGATCCAATAGCATACAATTCTACCCTTCTTATCATTGTTGATTCAACCTCTATTTGAGTTATATTCTCATTCTCATTTTTCTACTTATTTTCAACCACACATTATTCAATAAAATAATATTTTTCGTCGCATCAATAATTTTTCCTTCTTTTTCAACAACATATTCACCATCACATCACATCACAAAAAAAATGTATTCTCTCCTAAACAATTTGCATCAAACACACTCTCAATACTTTATATTGCAGTACGTAAATCAGTACACATCACCGCAAAGTACTTGTCTAAGTCAACTTGTATTCTCAACCCCAAGAGTCAAAATGAGAAGAATGGATAAGCCTAATGTCAACCCTATCAGATCAAATTGCGTACAAATAATTGTGTTGTCATTGCAAGCAAAAACTCTTAAACCAAGATTAGTTTATGTTTAACGGCATGTATACTCGAGTAATAAATAGGAGGAAAATAAAATGATAGGTAGACATTTTTTTAAGTGACATAATTACATTTTTTTTTTTTTTACCCGTCTCGTGGATCCACGATACTATCCATTTAATCACAATTTTTATTTATTTATAAATAATTTATTTCTAAACAGTTCTTGTAAATTGATGACTTGGTCCATTAATCATAATGTCAACTAACATTATCTTAATTACTTGACTCGACCTTTACTGAAAATTTAAAATATTTTCATGGATTGGAATTTGATGACACAGACTTCCATTCCGTTACCTAGGATCTTAGGTATTTGTCACTTTGAATAAATTTAGTACAATAGGTGAACTCAGATCAAGACAAGAATCCCCCATTGTCATTTCATAAATGATACGAATATTTACACTTCGTCTCATTAACTTTATCAGGATACTCTCTTATTTTTCATATGCTAATTAAAGCATGTTTGGTAAAGTTCATATTATAATAATTTAAATAGCTTATTATGGAAACAATTAATTTTTAAAATAGAAATAATATATATTATGTGTATATAGCGCATGCATACTTTTTTTTCAATTTTTTTTTTTTTTTTGGGTACATTTGAAGAAACGACAACAAAAAGAAAAACAATAACGTACAAGTCCTAACAAAAGTTTCTCTAGTCAAAGAATTAAACTAATTGTACATTCTTTTTGTACTGTAAGTTTGAATTATTTTTTTTAATGTGTCCAAATCATGGACATTGATTTGAAAAAAGTATTATTCAAATCTTCAAATCAATGGTCATGATTTAGACACATCGTGAATATCAAATTTAATGTATAAAATGAATATGTACATATAGCAGCTTTGCGTATCAAAATCGCCAAAAAAAATAAATAAATAAAATTGAAGTTTAAAGGAGTATTTAAAGTGGACAATACAACTCACAACTTTCAATTGGGTTCATTAAGAAATTAGCCTCCACATATTTTTTTGTTATATTGAATGCGGCCCTCGTCCGCATGGACAGTGATCGACCTTCATTAGGGTTCATTTTAGAGAAAATAGTGTGCTATTTTCCTTGTGAACTTCTTTTCATTATAATGAATTACTATAGCGATAAAAGATGATGTAATATCGTATTGAAACGAAAATCTATAAATCTTGTGTGTTCTTATATATGTATTTTCTTTTCGCGATTTTATTGTTCTCAATGATACAGAATTAGAGTTTTTAATTCTCAATCATAGGTACTTGAAATGTTGAACTAAATAGATATATATTACTCTTATAACAACATTGCACGCATACAATACTAAAAATTGATTCATCAATTCAAGAAAACAATATCATGCAATAAAGTAGATCCATGGCTGATCACAAAGCAAGATTGATTCCCAACTTTTTATTGCTTTCTGTCTATTTTAGTTGCTTTCCTTATTTAGCTCAATTATTATATCTTTTATGATGGTAAGAGTTTAGACATTGTGATGACATAGTCATGACGAACTAAATGACGTAGTAAACGATGTGATAACATCTTTTATAAATTCATCAAGTCGGTAAAATTTTAAAACATCGATTGGAGGATATGATGACATTTTGGTAAGTTCAGTGACAACTCGAAAAACTTTTAAAGTTCAATGACAATTGAAAAATATTTGAGAAAGTTTAGTGACAATTTATTTAAGCCTCATACGATTCATGGCGCAAATGTTTAGCTTGTGGAAAGCAACTTTATGAAAGAAATCAAATGGTGAGGACATTGAATGGGTCGATGTGGAGTTTCGCAATTGAAAAACCATCCGATCATTTGGTTGGATGATTTTCTCTAACAAAATTCTATAGATCAAATTGTTGTATGGAAATTTTCGCAAAACACAATCTCCATGTATTTGGGCATTCCCAATAAAGCACCAATTTCCAAAGCTCAATCATTTTCGACCACGATGAGAATTATTCAAACTAAGACCATCTTAGTTGTTGCTTGCTTAAAAATTTGTGTCGTTAAGTAAAAATAGATGTTGTTCCCCGTCCCGTTCCGCCCCGCCTCGCCTCGCCTCACCCCGCATGATGGAGTAAGTAAATCGTGAGATGTGTCTCAACAGGTCAGGGTATAAGAGCTGTCATACTAGTGCCCACAAAGAGTTCAATTCCAAACCTTGTTGATGCAGCAATCAAATCTTCATACTGCGACTGTCAGTTCAGTTGAAACTACCTCACTCTTATCTTTTGCACCACTGAGCTATGCCTCGAGGGCTACATTTCATATCCTTATTTAGACGTGACATTGTTTTTCTTTTAAGAAAATAAAGGATAATCCATATAATTCATAAAATATATTGGACTTAAATGTCTATTTATAGATAACAATTCATAAAATATATTGGAGATGCTGTAATAATTGATTGATCAATTCATAGAAACATAATCAAGGAAAGGCAAGTAAAAGAACTTTGATAGTAAATATAAAGTAAAAAGTTGTAGTCATTAAATACTCATTTGTCTATTTCTTTAGTGGAGGAAAAGATGGCATAATGCGTGATCAAATTTGATTAAAGCATGGCATGGTCCGTTCCATTACGTGATAGGAAGAAAGAGATGGAATAAACTATAATTTTATTTTTCCTACTATACTTAAGAGTGTGTTTAATTGACATGGAAAACATATTCTAAAAAAGAAAATATTTTTTTTGTTTTGAAAAAATGTGAAAACCTACTCCCACAAAGAAAATGTTTAATTAAAAAACAAGGAAAATTAAATGTCTGTTTGATTGTCACATTTTCCATAAAAGAATGTAACATACAAAGAAAACGAATTTCACTTTGACCATTTGATTGTAACATAAAAATGAAAATCGAATTCCAAGGTACAAAAACTTTAAACTGCATTTTCCTTGCTTTCATGGAAAACGAATTTCTATGGGTTTGATGGATTTTTATTTTCCAACTAACATGTAATTGGAATTCATTTTCACATTTGCCTATAAAACGGACCCTAAGCATATTTTAAAAAGTTGAAAAATATTTTCCATGGAAAAAAATAGCAGTGAAACACTTCGAAGTATGAATTTGGATGAAAAACCGATATTTTCCATTGAAAATAAATGCAATCAAACGCAGTCTATTTTGAAGTGTTTGATTGTTATTTTTTTTTCATGGAAAATATTTTCCAACTTTTATAAATATTTTTTTTGGGGGGTAGGTTTTTGTTTTCCTCAAAAAAATAAAAATATTTTTTTTTCTGAGATATATTTTCCATACCAATCAAACATTTTCGTTAGTGTTTGGGAGTGAATAGATATACAAAACTTTAACTGTCCGTAACTTTCCTTCATCTTTTTATGTTTTTTGTGTGCTATTTTTTCGAACAAAGATCCCGTGGCCTTATTATAGTGATTTGGTTCACATAAAGCACGATGGGATCCTAGCTTTTATGGCTTTCTCTCAACTTTAGTTACTTTCTTTGTATATATGCCGTTTATCTTTGTTTGTTGCCTTATTAAGTAGTTTACTCGTTTTTGTCTTTATTTTTTGTACAAGACATTGCAAACATTGTAAACGACTTGAATAGAAATTAAAGTTTGGAGTTGTCCAAATATTCTGATCATATTCTCGGTACAGTAATGCTATTTGTACATCACTTTGTATAGATATATGACATGGAAGAGATATAAAGAGAGAAAAAAAGACTAAAATAAAATAAATTCAATTATTATAATATTTCTCTCTCTTCCATGTCATTTATCTACACACTACACAACAATTTATAAATATCTTTACTCCTCTCGATATTTCAAGTTTAAACCAACTAGTCATCGATCAAGGTGTTTTATCTTGATTCCGCTGTGTTAACTAAAGTTTTTAGAGTTTAGGCATGCTATTAACATAGCATGGCACGAGACAACCTCAATCTTTGCCTGAACGCTTAGAGGACGAGCACTTGAGAGGATTAAAACTATCTAACCAACTTGACGTTTATAGTCAATTTTGATTCCTCCGTGGTCATCTCGAAGTTCCATGTGGATGATTAAAGGCGTATACTTAGACAATCAAATTATCCAAACAAAACAACTCTGTAATCAATCTTGATAAATGAAGAATAGTAATTTGTCATGATAATCACAATAAACTAGCTAGGGTATTAAGTCGCCGTTTGATCCCATTTTAAAATATTCATTTTCAATCATTCAATTTCTCAATCAAATATTTCATCAATTTTTATTAAAATTTACTAAAATTCTAGCTAAATTAAATAGCTGTCAAATAGTCGGGCCAACACGACATCAACTTTGAAAACGAGTAGGGCTGACAGCAATGGGATGGTGTGACTAGCTGTACATCTCCAGTGACAAGTCATAACAAAAGCTAGATTTTTTTATCATGATCAACTTTTCCACATTTAACGATGGATGATTATCGAAAAAGTTTGTTTACCCTTTTATTTAAAGCTTGACGGCATTCACTGAGGCCCAGGCCCAGACTAAGACTACATATATGGAGACAAATCCGTGACATCAGACTCATTGGAAAGCTCTTTTGGATTGAAACGTAAAATAGAGCCGAACCGAAATTACTGCTTTATCTATAAATATTGCTTCTTTCTTTTGTTGACTTGGTTCTGGCCTTTGTTGACATCAACAGAAGTAATTTGTCTATTCAAGATTCAACTTTCAAGTTTTGGACCGAGGACCGTGACTTCACTAAGGTCACATTTGGTACAGATTAAAATTCGATTATAATTTAATTCAAAATCAAACAATCAATATTAACCACATCTTTCATAGGTCCCACAACTTTTCAACAACATATTTCAAAAATCTCTATCCTAATATACTAAAAATCTAATTTTAATCATCACCAAGTACTCTCTAAATTGATTAAGTGGCCACATGATTTCTCGGCTTCAAGATATATAGGCATATAGCCATTGTTCGTCACCTTAGGATGTATTTGAAGTAGATTTTTTATAATAAATTTTGTGAAAACTTATTCATATGAATAATGTGTAGTTAAAAAGTAGAAAAATATTATGGGTCTACGTGTAAAATTATTTTATTAGAAAAACTTATGGTTGAAAATAAATTTTAAAAAGTCTGTACCAAATAAAAACTTAATTTATGATTATATCGATCAAAAGCTACTTTTTATTCATGAGAAATGCAAATATTATTCACTTACTAATCACCCATTTCCATTTATTTAAATTTAAATTGATTATAATCTATTTCGAAATAAGAGCATGGTAATGGAGCGTCTTTTACCAGAAAAGTGAGCCCTGTTGTTCAGCTGCATAATAGTCAGGGGCAGAATTATTGTGTGGTAGTGGAATTAGCTGCCCCACACTCAATTTCGAAACCTTCTATCCGAACAGCAGATGCTCCAACAAATACTGCAGCAAACCCACCTTTTGCTAAGGGCTCGTCGATTCGAACGGTCCATGGTTCGACTCGAAAAAATTTGAGCCGGTTGGGCTCGTGGCTCGGGAGAACAGAATCGAGAGTCAAGCCGAGCTTCATTTTTGGACGTCGGCCCAAGCCAGAATTGTGGCTCGACCTCGACGGGCCATTTTTGACGTGTGATGTGACGAGCCAATCTTAAATATGAAAAAGAAAAACAATAAAAGTATAGGTAGAGGCAGCTACACGCAAAACGTTGCGTGTAGCAAGCTGCTACACATAACGTTTACGTGTAGCTGTCTGTATTAAATCACACTTCAAATTTTAAAGTTGAATTTTAAATTTAAATTCGGTTGAAACGGATTTTTTTTACTATAAATATGAAGTAAGATTTTGAGTTTCATATCATTTTACTTCAATCAGTTTAACTTGCAGTGTTCTAGTTTCCAAATTCAATCCTCAATTTCTTTACTCTAATATTAAGTTTTTTTTACTCTAATATTCATTATTTTTTGTTACGTTGATTGTAGCTGATTTCAACCCCAAAAAAGGGGAGAGTTGTAACTCTTATTTAATTTATAATCCGTATAAATTGCACAAATTTAAAATTATTTAAAAAAATTAAATTTGTCACTAATTTTAAAAAAAATTACGAACTAGCTCGGCTTGGCTCGATAAAGCCCGAGTCAAAAGCTTGGGTCAAGTCTTGATTTTTTGGCCCAGCAAAAGTTCAACTTAGTTCAAAAAAAAAAAAGCCCTGTTTTTACTTGAATTAAGCTCGAATTTTGAATTTTGACTTGCGAGTCAACTCAACTCGTTGACATTCCTACCTTTACCCCAAAGATTTAAATTTGCCCCTACAACTCTACAATCTTGGTTCCACCCCTTATTATAGTCAGGGGCGGACTCACATGGGGTCAAATGACCAATTTTTTTTTTTAATTTTTAACCTAAACATTTTTGAATTCTCGTTTTTGACCCCACAAGAAAATTGGTTTCGGTCCGCCCCTGATTATAGTAGAGCATCGACGTATGTACGAATTAGTACTATTGTACAATTTAGCACGTAATAATTGATAGAATTAAACAGTATAATATACCCAAACAAAGCGCAACGTTAGTAGAAACGCGCTTCGGTGGACGCATCTCATGTACATTGGTGCAAGGCCAGAAAATATGTGATCGTGTGTGTAAGAATTGGTTTGGTGGTGCATTGAAGAAGGCATGTCACATGCGGAACTCGACATGAAATGTAGCCTAGCAGAAACGTAGCATGTGGACTCAAAATTAAGACAAGGCAACATATGAATAGGGATAGCAAAATTACTCGTCCCGTCCCGTTTAGCAGTTGAGGTAGGGATGAAAACATAGTTTCCGCTCCGATTATTATTTTATTTTATATTTTACAATTTAACTTGGATTTTAGAAAATAAATAAGTAAAAGTGAATTATATTAATCCTCGACTCTAATAACATCAATGGTCACTGAAATCATTTTATTACAATAATATTCACTCAATTTTTTATCGATTACATGAATGATCACTCGATACGTAAAAATTATTATGCGGGTACTACTAAATTCCACCTATCACAAAATGACGTTATATATTTGTTACACAATTCAGCAAAAATCATTCTTAAAAATCATTGATTATCGAAAAAATTTGTTTACCTTTATTTTAACAGTAATGTTATTCATAATCGTTCACTACGACGGTCGCCCTACGTTGAATATACATGACATGTGATTGTAGTTTTTTATTGACTCGTGAATAAAATAACCACATATCATGTTTATATCATATAAGATGACTATCGTAGCAAGCGACTATTTGGTAATTCTTATTTTCAAGCTTCAGCGTATTGACCGTTGACTGAGGCCACAGCTAAAACTTTATACATGGAGACAAATCCGTGACATCAGCCTCTTTTTGGATTGAAACCTAAATGGTGCAGAATAGAAGTTACTGCTTTTATCTAGAAAAAATAGTGCTTCTTTCTTTTGTTGATTTGGTTCTGGTTTTTTTCGACGTCTATTCAAGTTTTGGACCAAGGACCGTGACTTCACTCAATTAATCAAGTGGCCACATGATGTTTTGGCTTCAAGATATAGCCCTTATTTGTCACTCATTTATGATAGATTTTTTTTAGAATAAATTTTGGGAAAAATCATTTATTTGAAAAATGTATAGTTAAAAAGTAGGAAAAAATTATGGTTTACGTGTAAAATTATTTTATTAAGAGAATTTGTGATTGAAAATAAATTGTAAAAAATATATACCAGATAAGAACTTAATTTATAATTATAATCAATCAAAATCCACTTTTTATTCATATATTTTGTGAGATACAAATATTATTCACTTACTAATCATTCATTTCTATTTATTTAAATTTAAATAAATTATAATCTATTTCCAAATTGGTGTTGACATGGGTACAAATTGGTACTAATGTATACAGTTTAGTACGTAATACTGATAGGACGAAACAGTACAACACATGAGATCTTAGCTACTATTTCTTTTAAATAATATAAGTTCGAGTGTACCTTACCATACGTGTCAATTATCTAACCGTTAGTCTACGCACATTAATCTACCCAATCAAAGCCGCACCATTGATATAAATGCGCTTCGGTGGATGCATTTCATGGACATTCGTACGAGGCAAGAAAATATGTGATTGTGTGGATAAGAATTGGTTTCGGGGTGCTTAATAAAGGCATGGCACAAGTGGTACTCGACATGCAATGCAGCCTAGCAGAAACTTAGCACGTTGACCAGAAATTAAGACATGGCAGCACATGGATAGGCATAACAAAATGAATTATTCTTGTTGTATATAATTTTCTACATAATCTTTTATTGAATCGATAAGTGGCGGCGCCAAGCTCACAAGCACCCCCAATAGGGGACTGACACTTGTCGATTCGATAATCCATTATGTAGAAAATTAGGTACATGTAGTTTGATCCTAACAAAATTACTCGTCCCCGTCCCGTTTAGTAATTGAGGCAGGGATGGGAACATAGTTCCCGCTCCAATTATTATTTTATTATATATTTTAAAATTTCAATCGCATTTTAAAAAATAATAAATAAGTAAAAGTGAATTGTATTAATCCCCGATTCTCAAAAATTTCGATTGGACGTGAATGGGAAGGGCCACCTCGTCCAGTTGCCTTCCCAACATATGAACGAACTTTTAGCTAGCCGACTTAAGTTCAATCGGAGGGTTTACATGTTTTAGACATAAGAAACAAAATACCACATGGAGTTGGTGTTCAAGCATGCTAAGTGATTATAAGGAACATTTAGCGGTTTTCAGCAAGTTTTACGGGGAAATTTTGAAAATTATAATTCTAGCCGTTGTGGGCAGATTAATAACATCAACGGTGATTGAAATTATTTTCTTACAGTAATACTCACTTAAGTTTTTAACGGTTACACGAATGATCACTTGGTAAAAAAAAAAAAAAAAAAAGCATAATTATCAAATTTTCTGTTGAATTTAAAATTAATTATTCTTGTTGGCAGAACCCAAGTTGATGCACTAGGCAGCTGTAAAATTAGTAGTACTGTGGAGGCGGAGGTGAACTATAGTAGTATTTTGGCGGAGATGGTGGTGACTGGTGATAGTATGGTGGATGCTCCTGCTGCTTTGGTGGAGGTGGGGATTTATAGATGTAAGGAGACGGTGGAGAAGGAGATGGAGGAGGTGGCGACTGGTAAATATAGGGTGGTGGTGGTGGTGGTGGTGGTGATGGAGATGGTGGAGGTGGCGACTT